>CM072518.1:63273951-63281451 GCA_036898135.1 Oncomelania hupensis
TTAGAGGGGCCGGGTAGCGCGTTTGGTAGAGCGTCTTACTAGTAACCGAAAGGTACCTGGTTCGAATCCCGGATTGGCCAATGTGTGACCATATTATTTTCCTCTTACCATCAACTGGTTCACTGGTGTCAGAATAATGTGACCAGTAGTCGCCTATACGCTTCGGTGTCGTGTGACTATAATCTACAGTTTTATTATCACTGTATTATTATAGAAAAAACGCAGTCTTCAGAAGAAAACTACAATCACCCGACAATGGTTTCGTGACTAAGTGAGCATAAAAAGATTAACGTCTACACCCACAATTGCTGTTACCACAGACGGGTTGATGCTTTGTGGTAGGCCCTACTGTGTCCTAACTTGAAGTTTTATTGTCCCCATATAAAATGCGTGCATGGAATAATTCAGTTCCCGGTAAACGGGCGACCTTGACGCTAGCTGAGCGTCAGAAATCTATCAAGTAGTACTAAGGTTGGTGTCAGCGTGGCTTTCGAGCCGAGATTGCCTCTAGAGACCCGAGGTCTATTGGTCACTGTTCCATCTGGGGAAAGAAAATAGCCCGCCGCCGTAGCTCAAGTGGTAGAGCGTTCGCCTGGCACACCGATGACCCAGGTTCGAATCCCGTGGTGGGCGATTTAAAATGTGGCCATTTTCACTGTCCATTTTAGCAGTATGATTGCTCTAATGGTTCAGAGTTGATTCAATCCCTGCCCCTCTTTCCCTGGGATGGTTATCCCCGTCTGCCATATCGCCAAGGGTGGGTGTAGACGTTAAACCTCAATGTTCATTCATTCATTCAAGAAAATAGCTACCACCCAGCTGTAGCAACCAGCGTGCCGCACAAGGTAAGTGACTGCAGTGTCGCTGACTTTCCATAAACAACACGGTGACATGTAACGGACACCAAAGTGTTGCAACCCACTGTTACACGAGTCGAGCAGTCAGCCAGAGCAGATTTATTTGCAACGTCGCGCATTACACTAAATGCAACGCTGTAGAAAAAATCCGCTTTTTATCGACGCCAGTTAAAACTAAAGGGAAAAAATGAATATATATATCATTGTTACATTTACAGCTATCGTCATCTAAAACAATTGGAATCGCTGGCAAGCAGAATAAGGGGAGGTGATTGATCTCTTTCGTATCTTATCCCTTTACTTCTTTGACCAATGCAGTATTGCTACTTTCTGCGAGTCTTCAGTAGTGATATTTATTATATAATTATAGTCCCCTTCTTAAAAAAAAAGATAGTTTCTCCTGTGTTGGACGCAACCTTTTTGCTTGTTTTTCTTTGTTTTAGGACATTAGGCTTACTTTCCACTACTTTGACACAACGTTTGATGGAAGAGTTGGCATGATAGATTGCAAATTCTGATTCGAAAGTGAAGCCTGTCAGTTAAATTGTATCTAGATTAGGGAGATAGATGGAACACTTCTCAAATTTCATTTTTGAAAATTAAATATTATGGAAATTAAACATAATTATATTGTTGATATCGTAGGCTATGTCTCGGGACTTGCATTTTACTTCACCGCAGTAGCGTTTCTGATCATTTGTATACCCTGGCGCTGTAGTGTGGTGGTCTGGGGACACGCTAGCAATGTTTCCTGTTAAGCAACGTTAGGAAAGGTTTAGTACTTGGATGGGTGACCATGCTTGGATGGAAGGCAAACCACCAAACGACACACGCACACAGAAAATGGGATTATATTAAAACACCCACACACACACACACACACACACATACACACACAAAAGATTGAAACAAGCGCGCGCAAGACACACACCCAATCCACCCTGGCTGTGAATGGGTACGGTACCTGGATGTGTTTAGAACCGGGGAAGGTCAAGCAGCGAGGTTAGATGAGATAGGCACCGCCCTCATTAAGCTGGCCTAGAGAAAAGAGAGGTCCCAAACGCTTCCTCCCCAACCCAGAGGTTACGGGGACACCTTTACTATAAAAAAAAGTATTCAAAAAAAAATATTCAAAAACTATCCTGGCTTTAGTGTTACTGTTTAATCACCTGTCATGGATCCGTGTATGACCCGCCTATTTCCTTCTCCCCATAATAATACCGTGCGGTTATGCTACTTTTCTTCTTTTTTTTTCCTCCCCCAACGAAGTTTCAAGTTTTTTGGTGTGTTGCAAAATCCAACGACATTTGTGTGATTGGATGAGATGGCTGGACCGGTTGCTGAATTTGACATGGGGAGAGCTGGTTTCCTATCCCGAAGGTCGTGGGTTCCAACCCGGCAAGGGACGATCTTACGTGACTTAGGTACCAGACTTTTGAGGACACCAAGGGCTTTCTCCGGGTACTCCGGCTTCCTCCCTTCCTTCCATAATGGTATTAGATGCAGTGAAGGAATGAAATTCGATTTGGATGCCCTTTAATACAAAGGCTGTTTGCTTGTTCTTTCTTCCAGTAAGTAAAGCCTTTGGTACTCAATGATCAGTTGAGCTCATTTCGGATTCAGTCATAAAGGTCTAATTTTCGTTTTGGAATTCTTAATTCCAATCCCTGCTATCTAGGCCATTCCTACGCGCCATTCCTGGATACAAACACCCACACTCACACTACATTTCTACCCTTGCTGATCCCCCCACCCCTTTTTTTAAATCTTTCCAATGAGCGGCCTTAAAAAAATTAAATGAAATAAAAGCATTCGGAAGTGAGTAGCGCCATGAAATGGAACGTCTTGATGACAGGTGATGGTAAGCAAATACTGGTATGTTAGAGGTCTTCGGAGTGTTATCCCCCCACCCATAAACTTGCCTGGTCGACCAGGAATTTGACGAGTGTGTCTCGAATACCCCGAAACAAGTCCGAGAGTGCTTTGGTTTTTACTAGTTAGACGCCCCAGCTTGTTCGTTCCTGCGCAACTCCGGAACTCTGGCGTGCGTCGAGATATTTTTGTCCATAGGAAGAATCGTTGTTTCAATGTACTCCAAAGACAGTAGAGATTGTATTGGGGTGCGTGGATGGATGAGAGGGAGAGAGGGAGAGAGAGAGAGAGAGAGAGAGAGAGTGAGTGAGTGGGGGTGTAGATGTGTGAGCGTTTTGCAGGCATCCCGAATATTGTTTTTTGTACTGTCCGCTCATCAACAACAGTGGCAGTGGTTGATGAAGATGACGATGGCGACGACGATAAGTATAGGGCATGGTAATGTGCAGAAAGAAATGGCTTAGAATAAAATTAGCTGAGCGTGCGTGAACTCCACCTCTGTCACCCTCAATCCCCCCCTCCCCTACCCCCTACCCCACCCCATCCTATCATTGTCCCTGTGTAAGCCGCATTCGTTTTCACCTTTGAGCTTTCGCGCTAAGAACATAATTAGAGGGTCACGAATTTGGATGTCTTAACAATGCCTTTTTGAAACAAACTAAACTTGAAAATGTGTACGATATTTCAATAATATCGTTGTCGTGTATTATCTACTTGTTTTATCTCGTCCATTCTGCACAGAACCCAACCATTCTGTTTCACAGCATGTACAACATTTCATTTTTTAAAATGTTTAATTTGACGTACACCATTTGTAGAGTTTTTGAGTATTCAGTGAGTACGTGGCTACGAAAAAGCTCATTACGATGCACCTCTCTGACAGTCCGAAGTTCTATGCCGTCTTGGACGGTAATCAAGGCTGTGTAGTCTATCTGAAGGCAGTAATGTTATTTTAACCCGAAGTTGTGTGACACCCCTGTCATTAACACCAGATCCTTTGCTTGTTGTTCTTTACTTGTTGGCCGAAGTCGAGTGTTGTTGCAGTGTACAGTGTACAGTGTCTTGTCACTGGCGATTAGGCCCACGATGTAAAACTGTTTTATTCCGTAGTTGAACGTTTAAGCATTTTTCATGTGAAATAGATATAATTATTTTGTCGTTGTTGTTGCTGCTGCTGTTATTGTTGTCATTGTGGTCGTCGTTGTTGTTATTGTGAATGATTGTAGTAAATGTTTGGTAAGCCGACGAAGAACAGACATATGCACGTACATGCACATTCACACATCCTAACCACAGGCGCATTACCACTTCCCCTCCGCTATCGGGGATCCACTATTCTTTCCCAAGATGCGTCCTTTTCGGTTAAAGCGTCTGTGCCCTAACTATACCAAAGCAACAAGTCGAAAACAACTTTACATTTAATAATAAATGCTTGTTTGATTAGATTAGTAGTTAATACTATTTAGCGCAGTGGTTGGAGCACTCGCTACTGTGTCGCAAGTTAAAACACCGTCCAGTGCGGTTAGCACTTGGATGGGTGACCGCAAAACGTGAAGCGACAAATAACAACGCCCCCAGTTGACTCAACTGTGACCTGAGTACATATTTATTTATTTATTTAATCGTTCTTATATAGCGATTTTCCAGCTCAAGAGCTGCTCAAGGCGCTGGCCGATACAGGATCTAACTCAAGCCGCCCTAGGCGCCAACTTGCAGCCTTTGGGCGCATCGTAATAACGCTCCAGACAACTGAGCACAATCCTGGGCCTCAAAGGATGTGGGAGAAGGACCTAGGTGCATGCTGGGTGTGTTCTTGTCGCCGGCGCTCACCAGTCTGGGACATGAGCGTCAGGGTCTTTAAAGTCCGTTATGATGGAATGTATGCGAAACAGACTAGACCTCGGTTTATACTCTCATCCGAAGGAGTAGGAAACGAGATTAAAGTGTCTTTCCCAAGGACACAACACAGTGCCCCGGCCTGGGCTCGAACCTTCAGATCCGCAAGCCCAAGCTCTACCACTAGGACTCTGCCATTAGGCCACCTACTCTCTTAAGGGTGGGGAAGTTAAAGCAGCGAGGGAGAGAGATGGGCATCACCCTCATTACGCTGGCCCAAGATAAGTGTGATCTCCAACATCACGCTCCCCTACGGCCACAAGGCTATGGGACTACCTTTACCTTACCTTTAATACTATTTTAAGAGAGACAGACAGATAGACAGACAGACAGACAGAGGAAGGAGTGCTTGATTAGCTTTCAGTTGCATAGTCAATCAACCACTCTTGTCATAAAATAAAATGATGTGAATTATTAACTAATTGGTCGTAGTGATCAATTAAAGTGACCTATCCTATCCTATCCTATCCTATCCTATCCCATAACTCGGAGGTCGTAGGGGCACCACAGATGATCGTTTAACCAGCGTACTACATCTTTCCATTTCCTCAGCAACCCTGATTGTTTCGCTCAGTGTCAAACCAGTCCATTCTCGAATGTTGTCCTCCCACTTCTTTTTCGGTCTCCCTCTCCTTCTACCTCCTTGCACTGTGCTTTGCAGGATGGTCTTTTCTTAAAGTGACCAGAGCTAAGATATCAATAACGAAACAAAACAAAAAATTGTTTCATATACCTAATTCAGGTAAAAGGAAATCGTTCAATCAGTGCTCTTTCAGTGTATCAGTTAGTGGCCATTTGCAAGACAATGAAGACAGAAGATCAACCGAAAGAATTCGGTCCACTGTTTGTGAAGGTCTGCACCGTAGCTCGACTGCGCCTTCCCCATACAGCCGAGCTGAGACTCGCACAGGCTTTCAGTATTCTAAAGTGTTTTCATATTTTTCTCTTTGATGTCTCCCTTCCTTGTTATTTTTTGTATCATACAGATTTTCTTAATTGGTGTGTGAATGCGTGAGAATTGCGCCTTGAGCCGAATTTGTATAGGAAAAAGCGCTATATTCTTCTTCTTCTTCTTCTTCTTCTTATTATTATTATTATTATTATTATTATTATTATTATTATTATTATTATTATTATTAAGTTATTAATTTTTTAAAAAGATTTTTAGATGGCTTCTGGGTAAGGTAGGAAGGGACTAATCCATGGACGCACTTGTAACAGAGAGTACAGATTTTTTTTTTTATTAATCCTCTGAAATACAGGAAGCCAGTAGAGAGAGTGTAAAAAGGGTGTGATATGATCAGATGTTTTTATATTTTAAGAACCAGACGAGTTCTGAACACTAAATGGTGAATAGAACAGGGCCTAGAACTGACCCCTGAGGAACACCGAAGACAAGTCTGACGGTTTAGAAAGGTAATTGCCGATGCAGACAGATTGGAAACCATCAGAAAGGTAAGAATGGGACCAGCTTAGGGCACAGTCCTTTATTCTAAAAGAGTTCTCAAGGCGCTGAAGGAGGATAGAGTGATCGATAGTATCGAAAGAGGCTGACAGATCGAGAAGGGTCAACAAAGAGATTTTACCAGAGTCAGTGGCAGGGACGAGGTCGTTCACGATGTAAGGAAGAGCTGATTTAGTAGAGTGGTCAGAACGATAGGCAGACTGGAATGGGCAGAACAAGTTGTTGGATAAGAGATGATAGTTGAGACGTTTGGATAGGAACAGGAGATTAGAAACAGGTAGTTCTTCAAGTCTTCTGGGTCAAGATAGCGATCAATAGCGATCTATCTGCTTTTACATCTGATGTTTGGAGTGATAAATGTGTGTTTGGTGTGTATGGTATGTGAACGTTGTGAAACATGGGAGCGTGTATGTGGATACAGATCGCCGCGTTTTGAGCTTGATTGGCGATCTGGTGAAAAACGATTTAGTTCTTCAAACAAAATGTGGTGTCGTGCTGTTGCTAAAAAAGCCTAGCATAATGTATCCGTAGGTCGATATTACAACGGACCGAAGATTCTTTGGCAGATCTAAGCGTAGATTGCAGAACATTCTGTGACCTAGGACAGTGCGTAATTCCGGTGACGTGTTTTGGTTGGATTGGTTGTTGATTGGGTCATTCTGGAACTTAATGACCTTTTCGACCTTGTTGATAGACTATAATTATAAGTAGCGCTTTATGGGTGTCTGGAGGGAGGTTTTTTTTTTTTTTTTTCAAGAAAGAGATTTTGATTGCAGTTGTTGTATGCTGTTTGCGTGTTTTGCTGGATTAAGTTGTTACTGAGCGAACGGGCTGCGTGGATAACGAATTTCGAGTTACGCAAGGTTCAAACATCGGGGCTGAATCGACCATCGCCGCGTAACAGTGTGTACGCATTCCTCAGTAACAGTAGCCAGCTGTAGTAAGTGGTCGCGGGCTAACCTTTTGGTCCATGGTTTACGATGATAAACAAAGGGAAATCGCTATCGAGGTCTCCCGATTGACGTCATAATTTCATGCGTATCCTCCTTGGTAGGGCAAAACATCGCTTCCGCCCTACATCCGTGTGCGACCTATTTGATAAAATTTTACTTTTTAAATTTAGAATGGTAAACTGTTGTTGTGTTAAAGTTTGTACCAGCAGAAGCTCGTCGAAAGATGGAACCTCTTTTCATAGAATTCCAAAGGTTGTTTCTCACAAAGGTACAAAAATGAGAGAACTTAGTGAAAAGCGCCGTGCTTGTTGGTTGACTGCGATCTTCACAAAGGCGAGTTTGTGATTATTGTTTTAAATTGTAGAGTCTATTTTCCTGTCTGTCCTTGATTATGCAAGCACATTTGTAGGCTACTATTTCTCGTAACAGTTGTCCTTTCACTCGGTTCCATGATCAA
>CM072518.1:63286451-63313951 GCA_036898135.1 Oncomelania hupensis
TGTTGGTGGAAACGTTGTATTCATTGCATGTGAGTGTGTGTCTGTGTGATCAGTTCTGTGTTTTGGGGGAGTACCAAAATACCTGTGGATTATTATCACGACAGAAAAATTGAGGTAAGGAATCTGAAAGATATGATATTAGACCTTTGCTGTTCTGGGGATATGCTATAACCGTTATAAGGAAATGGTTAGTTATGTTTGAGAGAAATGGTATGTTATGTCAAGTATTTTCACACTGCATTTGTCGTAGGCCTATTATGCCTTCTGCATAATTATTCTGCGCGTTTAGTGCTGACATTCCGTGCCTACCTGTTGAGCGTTTGTGAAAATAACGACACTCGTGGTCTGTTTCTAACTGCAATTTGATGATTGTAATAATAATAGGCCTACTAATAATACTGGATGCTATATATTATGCGCTTTTCCTCAGATCTCTAATCATCCTCAAAGCGCGGCGATCTGTACCAACATACACGCTCACTTGTTTCATTCGCTCTCACGCACACACAACAAAACACACACCTATCACTCAAAAAGGTGGTGTAAAGGCATGGAGATCGCTATCAGAAGACGGAAAAGAAATCGAATTTTTATTTTTTAAATTTTCGATTGGCTGCATCCAATGGAAGAGAGGGAGAAACCGGAGTGCCCGGAGAAAACCCTCGGTGACCTCAGTAGTCTCGTACCTACCTAAGTCACATACGTTCGCCACTTGCGGGAATTGAACCGGCGACCTTCGGCATAGGGAACCGGCGACTTATCCACTTCGCCCCGAGGCCACCCCATTGTTTCTTAAACATTGCTGATCGAGTTACAGAAACAGTCAAACACTGTTCGGTAATTAAAACTGGGTGTATGTGTTTAGCCATACTGCGTTTTCGTTATCACACAGTAATAGATGATAAGATTCAAAATCCAAAGAAACGGTATTATCTTATCATACTCGTGGGACAAAGTAATAGGTCGGACGTTCAATTATGAAGTAATTTGCACTGACCAAAAAAAAAAAAGCAATTTACAATCCCTTGTTTGATTGTTTTCGAACATTTTTAGCGGGTTTATGAAAAGAATAGGTGCGCTATTATAGGTGTGGCTTTATGGAAATGGCAACGGTCGTTGAGAAAATGCGTATTACAAGTGACATTAGCATTTTGTGGGTAGGTTGGTAAATCGTCTCACTGTCAACCCAAGCAGCATTATCATGTCAGTTACGGCCCACTCTTCATGTTTTTAAACATTATTAGCCTTTCCCTACTTTCCTAAACCACAGTTGTCTTGTGTACGCACCTATTGATTGATTGATTGATTGATTGTTTTAGGTCCAGCGGACTCTTCCGAGCCAAATCAGGACCGGACAACCCCCAATCCGCATAAAAGATCTGCCGAAACAACCCTAGTGGGAAAATTGAATGCCCTCCACCGGCCAGTCACTTTACAATAAAGACATCCCACGCAGGGGACGGCTGAGGCTTTACCCCAACTACTCGAACCCCCGGTTACAAAAACAAAATAGAATAGAAACATCATTATAAATCATCAACAAAACACATACATATAAAATGCCTATAGTGCTAAATAATAACATCATAGGAAGCCCTAGTGACCACCCGGCAGAAAGCGTCCAACACTCCCAAGCTGATCCAACAGACCTCATACACAAACAAGGAGTCTTGTCCAGGAAGAGTTTTCAAGAAAAAAGGTAGGTCATTGATCTAGCGAAGAAGAAGATAGTATAGCAGAGTGATAGGACAGATCAGGAATGGGAAAGAGCAAATGAGGAAGACAGCGACAGTGGGAATTTAAAGCACTAAATTTCCAGAAAGTGGGGATACTATTTATACTGAAACCCCCGGCACTTCAACGGGGGTACTGTTGCCGCAGTGAATCAGTCATGCCTACAAAGGCAAGACAGGTTTTCAACTGGGGCTTTCACTTTTTTCTTTATAGGTTAGAACAATCTACAGTGGCAAGATTGCTCATGACCCCAAGGGGCAGTACGCACCTATGAATGACACCGATTTTATGTTCGACCTGAATAAAAGAGAGCCTTCTTCTTCTTCTTTGTGTTCGCGAGGCTCAGCGATGACCCAGGTTCGAATCCCGTGGTGGGTGAGATAAAAGTGGCCTTTTTTTTTTTTTTTTAAAAACTGTCCATCTTGAGCAGTATGATTGCTGTGATGGTTAAGTGTTTGAGTTTGGTCCATACCCACTTTTTCTTGGGATGGTTATTCCCCTTCTGCCATATCGCCAATGGAGGGTGTAGACGTTAAACCTCAATGTTCATTCTGTCTGTTCTTCTTTTTCTTCTTGCCCATAGAGCTGCCGCCTTCAGTATCTATAACATAATCATCGTCAGCATCATCATCATCAGCAGCAGCAGCACACGCATACGCGCGCGCGCCCTTCTACACATAGTAAAACACACACGCAGGCACGCACGCGCGCATACACACAGTACATACACACACACACACGTGCGCACTCGGGCGCGGAACCGTTAACATTGGATACAACGCTAACGTCTCTATCAGCTAGTATTTAAGTACTTTGGCTGACCAGCGCAGTTAACCGTATGCTTCGCACGTTTGTTCTGACGGTATTGCAAATATTGTAGGCCAGGGCCGGATCCAGGGGAGGGTTACCTGGGTTCCGGAACCCCCCCTCGAAAGTAAAAAAAAAAAAAAAAAAAAAAGATTTTATTTAATGCAGAGTTTTAAGTTAATTTTTTTTAAAAACATTGCAGTTTTTAGTCATTTTTGGTCTAAGGTACAAAGAGTTATTTATAGACAATTCAACGGAAATCCATTTCAAGGGATCCGTTGAAACGTCCAAAGCGTTTTCCCGTTGAAACGACCAAGTAACCCAACCCCTAAGCCTAAATTAAAAAATGCAGCCATATTTTCCTGTTCTGGCCGCAAGCCTCTTCCAGCACCTTCACCTTGATACTGCCCTAATCCCCCAAAAACGACTTTTTAGAAATATTAATTAAGATGCTAAGTTGATAATTATGAACACAGCGTTCGTTGCCTGGTTTGGTGAAGTTAGCAAATTGGCAAATGCTTTGACAAATGATGTTATTGCTCCTCGTCAAGCATCCCGACAGACTCTCCGTGACAACCAATCTGCGGCCACTCCAGAAGAATATTTCAAGATTAGCATTGACATTCCTTTCTTGGAACACCTGTCAACCGAATTGGACTTGAGGTTCAAAACTGCTGACCTAGCAGTTGATGGTCTCTGTCTGGTGCCAAGCACTTTAATAGACAACCAGGATGGTTTCATGCAGGTTCCAGAAGGGGTGAAGACACTGGCAATGTTGTGGGTGTCTGGCCTACCAAACAACGCTACTCTTGATGCAGAATACCAACGGTGGGTTTGCAAATGGCGAAGTGCTGCTGAGAATGCGACAGCTATCATCCCATCCACGGCACCAGAAGCACTGAAACATTGTGACAGGGATTTTTATCCCAACCTGTTCATCATGCTAAAGTACCTTTGCACCCTGCACTTTGCCTGTCACTACTGCCGAGTGTGAGCGTTCAAACAGTCAGTTGCGCAACCTGAAAAACTACCTGCGCTCCACAATGGGGGCAACAGAGGCTCAATGGACTTGCTTTACTGAAAGTGCACAGGGATGTTGATATTGACTTCAAAGAGGCAGTGAACTGTTTTGCAGGAAGATACAATTCACAAATGGTACTAATGCCGAGGAACCTAGTGCAGCAAGACTGAAAATGAAAGCAGGGCTGTGATGTTCATAAACTACAAGGTAAAGCTTTATACCGTTACTGATCGACAAAAAGTAGTGAATAATAATAGTATACAAAACATCTCTGCTGATAAATAAATGTTTGTGTGTGTTGTTGTTTTTTTAAGGGAGGGGCAGAGGATTATTTTTGTACCCTAGAGTTTGTCAGTTCAATTGTTAAAAAAGCTCAAAGTCCCAGACCATTACAAATGGCTTTTTCAAGGTTCAGATTGCACCAGATTGCACCATTTTGCATCCTTGAAAAAAAAAAATTTCCCGGGGGGGCATGCTCCCGGACCCCCCTAGAAGGCTCGGCGCTTCGCGCCTTCGCTGAATCTGTAACCCCCCCTTCGACTTTTCCCAGGTCCGGCCCTGTAGGCTATACGTTAAAGTACTGCTAAATAACATATTTTCCGTTCTGTCGGTCTTTCTATTATTCTTTCCTTTAAGGGTGAACCTCGTTATAATTATTAAAAGTGAGTGTGAGGTTGTTTTTCCCTCAAACGTTTACCTTAAATTACAGTGTGAATATAGAACTAGAAGAGTTTAGTGATCCCTCATAATTAAGGTAAAAGCTCTCCATTGGGCAGGTAAGCAGCTTCCAGAGTCATTGGATGCCGCATTACTGCTATGATGGACGGTCTTGTCCCTGGGGCTTCGCTAGTACCGTCATTGAGCATCACGTCAGACACCAGCCAGGCACCGACTTGTTTCCCTTAGCTGGTCCAAAGCACCGCTTTTTGGGGCTTGCTAGTCACGGTCCGCTGCGGTTTGTTGGTGTGCGCCTGGGGCTTGCGTCCTTAAGGAAGTGTGGTGGATACTGGCGTGGAAGTCTGTCACTTCAAAGTCCATTGACATTCAATACATAATAATTTAACGTCTTTTCCAGACAATGTGATTTTAGACAACAACAACAAGCAAGCAAGCAAGCAAGCAAACAAAGGAACCAACAGACAAAATCTCTTAACTTAATTTGTCATGAACGTTTTGTGTTTACTACCTGTTGTTGTGGACTGACTGCAGACTACTCACATTTGTACACTGTTATCTTCTATCCCTTTTGGGGAAATGACTGTTTATTCCCCTTTACGTTTCTACTTCTAGTCTTTTTTTTAGTTCTCCTTGTCAGCATCAATGTCAATGTCTTACTCCGTTCCTAGATGAATTGACCTTTGGTGTCGTCAACTACCATACGTCAAACTACCTATTCTGCATACATTTAAAGCGTCTATATATACACGCTTTAAATGGGCGCACATCTGATTATCCCCAATTCTGCGTGACTGATCCGTTTATCAATCACAGTGAGTGTTGCTCTTCTGGAAAAAAAAACTGACCACAAAAATTAGTCTACCTAGCTTAGGTCGAAAATGTACATTGTCTTGTATTGTCTTTGTTGTTGTTGTCGTCCAAATGAGCATTGTTTTAGTCTAGGTATATGCAGTCATTTCCTCTTTATTATAACAAGAAGTACCTCTTTCAACAGTTGTTTAAAAATTATTTATATATAAATCAAGACAGTTTGTATATTCTGCGTCCAGTACTAGCTGGCAATGTGCAGTGTTAAAAACAGAATCGACGTGAACTAGGCATAGCACACTGTCATTCTTCAAGAATGGTATTATGTGTAGTCAATCTACAATTTCAAAAATGAAAAATTCGATTTTCTTTCGACTTTTAATAGCGATCTTCATGCCTTTACACCTCATGTTTGAACGTTAGATGTGCGTTTGTTGTGTGTGTGTGTGTGTGTGTGTGTGTGTGAGAGAGAGAGAGTGGGTGACAAACATGTGTGTGTATTTTGGTATATTTCGCCACACTTTGAGGCTGACTGGTGATTGGAGGAAAAGCACGTATTACATCAATTATTATTATTATTATTATTATTATTATTATTATTATTATTATTATTATTATTATTATTATTATTATTATTATTGTTATTATTATTATTATTATTATTATTATTATTATTATTATTATTATTATTATTATTATTATTATTATTATTATCATTCTTCTTCTTCTTCTTCTTCTTCTTCTTCTTCTTCTTCTTCTTCTTCTTCTTCTTCTTCAAGGGAGTGATTTTCCAAAGCCTGAGAAGACGAATGAATGAAGTGTTAGCATATTTATATGGGCAGAACAGACGTCGAAAATGTCACACCTTATGGCCAACGAAAGCGCATTGTATATGTTGTTCTTCATTTAAAAAAAAAAAAAAGTTAACAATTGAAATGTTAGGGCTAAACTCAGTTTAGCCAAACAATAAAATAAAATGAAATTAAATAAAATAAATCGTTCGAACTGGGTGGCTTTAAACGTTCAACGCTTATTGCGCAAACAAGTGGTGTGAGGTGAGGGAGGGGTGGGGGTGAATGGATGCGGAGTGTATAGGTAGATTTACATGTCACATGTCTGTCACCGAGACAGGGAGACGTCACACACACACACACACACACACACATACTGGGATAGCATACCATGTCAGGACTTTGTGTTTACACCATCCACCTCAGGACTCGATGAAAATAGTACTGTATAGTATTGTTCTGCGTTTAATTTTACATTTTGGATAGTCTTAAACTATTTTCAGATCATGGAGATGCTCAAATGGTTATAATTAACAAATATTAATACCTTGTTATTTACCATACCATGTGAGGACTCCTTCTAAGGACCTGTATACACATAGTTAATGTCTTAAGTCCAAGCAAGGACCTACTTACACATATTACATTTCTAAGTCCAAGCAAGGACCCAGTTACACATATTACATATCTGAGTCCAAGAAAGGACCCAGATACACATACTCCATGTTTGGAGCCAAGTCAGGACCCAGTTACTCTCCGGCTCCATTCATATTTGAACCCAAGTAAGGTTCTTAGGTCATACACATAGCACATATTTTGGCTATACCGTGTGTTTGCTTGTGTAGACCAGTTGGTCATTATCTCTTACTCTCTCTGTCTTGCTCTCTCTATGTATATCTCTCTCTCACTCCCTATCCTATCCTGTCCCGTAACCCGGAGGTCGTAGGGGCACCACAGATGATCGTTTAACCAGCATACTCCATCTTTCTCTGTCCTCAGCAGCCCTGATGGCTTCGCTCAGTGTCAAACCAGTCCATTCTCGAATGTTGTCCTCCCACCTCTTTTTCGGTCTCCCTCTTCTTCTACCTCCTTGCACTGTGCATTGCAGAATGGTCTTTTCTAGGCCTGATCATCTGGTGACATGGCCATACCATCTGAGTTTCCGTTTCTTCACCACTGTGAGCAGGTCATCGTGTTGTCCAATGGCTTGTGTGATGGTCTGTCGGACTTCGTCGTTGGTGATGTGTTGGGTATAGGAAATGCCCAGAAGTCTTCTGTAGCACCTCATCTCCATGCTTTGTATTCTTCGTTGGAGATCTGCTGTGAGGGTCCATGCTTCGCAAGCATATAGGAAGATGGAGATGACAAGGGAGCGCAGCAGTCTTACTTAGGAATGTAGGCTGTTGGTCCTGTCTTTCCAAATGGGCTTCAACCTTGTTAGGGTAGCAGTTGTTTGTGCGATCCTTGAGAGGACTTCCTGTCGGGACCCATTGTCTGACACAATGACTCCCAAATATTTGAAGCTTTGCAATGTGTTGAGGGATTGGCCTTGGACTTTGATGTCTGTGTTGATGCCATTGGTGTTGTTGGTCATCATTTTGGTCTTCTCTGCACTTATTTCCATTCCATAAGCTCTGGAGGTGGTGTCAAGCCTCTGTACCAGCTGTTCAAGTTCTTGTTCCTCTCCGGCCAATCCATCAATGCCATCCGCAAAACAAAGATTGGAGATTGCTCTACCCCCTATGCTGACTGTGCCTTCGTGATCTGCAAGAGCATCTGCCATGATGCGCTCTAGGAAGACGTTGAAGAGTGTTGGAGAGAGTAGGCATCCTTGACGCACACCGATTGTTGCTCTGAACCAGTTCCCGATGACGCTGTTATGGAGGACTGCACTGGTAGCCTTGTCATACAGGTTTTTGATGACTTCAATAATTTTAGGGCTGATGTTGTACACTTTCATTGTTGCCCATAGAGCTGCATGCCAGACTCGGTCAAATGCCTTCTTGAAGTCTATGAACACATGATATAGATGTTGTTGGTGCTGTAGGTATTTCTCACAGATTATTCTGAGGTTGAAAATCTGTTCATTGGTACTTCGCCCTGCCCTGAATCGTGCTTGTTCTTCAGCTATGATTTGTTCAGCTTGGGGTTTCAACCTGTTGAGTATTATTTTCAGGAGGACCTTGCTGCAATGGCTGATGAGGCTGATGGTGCGGTAATTTTCACACTCCTGAAGGTTACCTTGTTTGGGAAGAGTGATGACAAGCGACTGGGTCCATGGTGTAGACCACTTCCCACTCTGCCAGATCTTGTTACAGATAATGGTGAGGGCATCAATCATCGCTTCTCCTCCTGCTTGTTGCAATTCCGCGGGTATGTTGTCCACTCCCGCTGACTTCCCTTTCTTCAGCATTTGCACTGCTGTCTCAACTTCTTCCCGGAGAATTGGGAGGATGTTTTCTTCCTCTCTGTTCTTGGGACATGCTAGAACTGATGGGTCTCTATTTGGTGTATGGTTGTAAAGGTCAGAGCAGTACTCTGTCCATCTGTCGAAGACTTCTTGTTCTTCTGTAAGGCATATGCCAGACTTGCTTTGGATCGTGAAGACTTTGGGCTGTTTAACACTTGTCAGCCGTTTCACAGTCTGGTAGGCCTTCTTGCTGTTATTCTTGTTCAGACTGTTCTCTATTTCCTGGCATTGATCTTCTATCCAGTTCTCCTTTGCTGTGCGCATGCCTTTTCGGATGTCATTGTTGATTTTTTGGTAGACATCAGCTCCCTGTGATGTGTTCTTTTTCTTTTTTTTATCTCTCTTCGTTTATCACACAGATCCAAAAGTTCAGGTGTGGTCCACGGCTTCTTCTTTGGTCGGTGTTTGCCAAGGATCTCAGTGGCGACATCTGTCACAGCTGAGTTGAAGGTGGTGGTCATGGTGTTGACATCTACTTCACCAGCCCCCAAAATGAGCAGTGGTGCAAATTTCCCTCCAATTGTGGCCTCATAAAGTTCTGCCACCTCCGGGTCTTGCAGTTTGTCCAGGTCGAACTTTAGTCTAGTGCACTTTGCTGTATTTACTCTCTTCAAGTGGAGCCGGAAAGACGTCATCACGAGATCGTGGTCACTTCCGATGTCTGCTCCTGGAAAAGTGCGTGTCCTGCCAATGTTGATGCTTGATCTGAAGCGTTTCTTGACCATGATGTAGTCGATCTGGTTGTGATTCTCCCTACCGGGACTGTGCCATGTCCATCGTCTGGAGTTTTTTTGAGACCAAGCGTGTTTGCCAGTACCAGATTGTTGTATCTGGCAAACTCCAACAGTCTCAGACCCCTGTCATTTGTCTCGTTGTTGCAGTGGGGTTCACATGTGTCTCCCCAGTTGTGGTGCGCATCTTGGCCAACCTTGGCATTCCAGTCGCCTTGCACTATGACAATGTCCTTCTTCAGCACTTGGTCAAGTACCACCTGTAGATTTTCATAAAAATCCTCCAATTCGCTGTCATCATAGTCTGATGTTGGGGCATAGGCCTGGATGATGGTGATGTTAAAAGGGGCTGCTCTCAGACGGATGGTAATGAGTCTACTGGAGACTGGGCGGCAACCCATGACAGTGGCTAGAATGTTCTTGTGGACCAAGAATCCAACGCCATGTTCGTGCCTGTGATCTCTACCGCTGAAATAGAGCTTGTGGCCTTTGTCGGTCGTTGTTTCACCTAGGCCTTTCCAGCGCAGTTCGCTGATACCTAGAACGTTCCATCGATAGTGGTCCAGCTCGTGGGCCAGTTCTTCTAATTTTCCTTCCGCAGTTAGGGTCCTGACATTCCAGGTACCTATGACGATGTTGTTTCTCGTGCGGATCTTGCTAGTTTGTCCATCAGTAGCATACTTATCACCTCCGTCCTGGTGGCCAACGGAAGGCATGGTCCTTGTGCCGGGCGACGACCGATCCGGTATGGAATTAGTGGATAGCTTGATCATGTAGTGTGTCTTGGGCAAAAAAGGCCTGGCGGTGCCCAATCCTCTCCAGGCTGTTGGCCACAGCCGAAATCCACGAATACAGTGTGGCTTATTTTCGGCCATCACGTCGGTCATCTGAAATAGATGCATAAATATTAGTTGCAAAGGTTTTCTAAAAGTTGCACAATAATACTAGTATAACCATTATCATTGAAAGTAATTGTCAGCCTCAAGTGTAACGGAGCCATTTAATTTCTTGAGCTCAATGAGACTTGAGAGTCCTGTTATAACACTAACCGATACCCCCACACACCTCTTCCTCCCCTAACCCCTTCACCCCTAGATGTATGTGTATATGGACGTGACCCTTACACAAATATCAGTTCCTGTTCCCACTACTGGGGAAGCTAAACTGATGATATGTTTGTTCAGAGTACTACATGTAGGTGCCGGACAATACCGCGAGCGACCCTATCGCGAGGACGTTACCGCGAGAAACATTCCCGCATCTGACTACCGTGAGGAAGTTACTGCGAGGGACACTACCGCGAGCGACACTATCGCGCGCGACACTTACGCGAGCGACTCTACCGGGAGGGATACTATCGTGTGTGCGAAACTACTTCGAAGAGACGTTACCCCGAGCGACATGACCCTACCGCGAGCGCGACCCTACCACGAATGCGACACTACTGCGAAGGGACGTTACCGCCAGCGACACTATCCTACCGCGAGCGCGACACTACCGCGAATGCGACACTACTGCCAGGCCTTTAATTTTCATGCTCCCACTATAATGGCTATTCTAAACGGATTATATATGTGTTCAGTGTACTGGGTTTGGGATACTACCGCAAGCGACTCTGCTGCGAGGGACACTACCACGAGGATTTCACTGTGAGGGACACGAGCGGCTCTGCTGCTAGGGACTCTACCGTAAGGACGTTACCGCGAGGGACACTATTGCGAGTGACACTACCGTGAGTGCGACACTACCACAAAGGGACAACTACCCTACCGTGAGCGAGAGACAGAGTATCGCAAAACCCTTGCAAGTGTAGATAGACTTGACCCTGACACAAACATCAGTTACTGCTCCTCACTAATAGGTATGCTAAATAGATATGAGTGTTCAGAGCACTGAGTGCCGGATACTACAGCGAGCGACAATACCGCGAGGACGTTACCGCGAGCGACTCTACCACAAGGTACACAACAGTGAGCGTACACTACCGCGAAGGAATTTACCGCGAGCAACACTACCACACACAAAACGGAGACCCATCAGTTCTAGCATGTCCCGAGAACAGAGAAGAAGAAGAAATCATCCCAGTTCTCAGAGAGGAAGTTGAGGCATCAGTGCAATCGCTGAAGAAATGGAAGTTAGCGGGAGTGGACAACATACCCGCGGAACTGCTTCAAGCAGGAGGAGAAGCGATTATTGACGCCCTCATCATTATCTGTAACAAGATCTGGCAGAGTGGGAAGTGGCCTACACCATTCACCCAGTCGCTTGTCATCACTCTTCCAAAAAAGGTGTGTGAAAATTACCGCACCATCAGCCATCCCAGCAAGGTCCTCCTAAAAATAATACTTAACAGATTGAAACCCCAAGCTGAACAAATCATAGCTGAAGAACAAGCAGGATTCAGGGCGGGACGAAGTACCACTGAACAGATTTTCAACCTCAGAATAATCTGCGAGAAATGCCTACAGCACCAATAACATCTGTATCATGTGTTCGTGGACTTCAAGAAGGCGTTTGACCGAGTCTGGCATGCAGCTCTGTGGGCAGCCATGAGAGTGTACAACATCAGCCCTAAAATAATTGAGGTCATGAAAAGACTGTATGACAAGGCTACCAGTGCAGTCCTCCATCACAGCGCCATCGGGAACTGGTTCAGAACAACAATCGGTGGGTCTGCGTCAAGGATGCCTACACTCTCCAACACTCAACATTTTCCTAGAGCGCATCATGTCAGATGCCCCTGCAGATCACGAAGACACAGTCAGCATCCGGGGGTAGAGCAATCTCCAACCTCCGTTTTGCGGATGACGTGATGGATTTGGCTGGAGAGGAACAAGAACTTGAATAGCTGGTACAGAGGCATGACACCGCCTCCCGAGCCTCTGAAATCAAAATAAGTGCAGAGAAGACCAAAATGATGACCAACAACACCAATGGCATCAACACGGACATCAAAGTTCAAGGCCAATCCCTCAGCACAGTGTATAGCTATAGTATGAGACAATGGGTCCCGACAGGAAGTCCTCTCCAGGATCGTACAAAAAACTGCTGCTCTGGCAAGGTTGAAGCCCATTTTGAAAGACAGGACCATCAGTCTACATTCCAAGGTAAGACTGCTGCGCTCCCTTGTCATCTTTTCATCTTCCTATACGCCTGCGAAACATGGACCCTCACAACAGATCTACAACGAAGAATACAAAGCATGGAGATGAGGTGCTACAGAACACTTCTGGGCATTTCCTATACCCAGCATATCACCAACGACGGAAGTCCGACAGACCATCCATAAACACGATGACCTGCTCACAGTGGTAAAAAAACGAAACTCCGATGGTATGGCCACGTCACCAAAGCATCAGGTCTTGCAAAGACAATCCTGCAAGGCACAGTGCAAGGAGGTAGAAGAAGAGGGAGACCGAAAAAGAGGTGGGAGGACAGCATTCGAGAATGAGTTGGTTTGACAATGAGCAAAACCATCAGAATTGCTGAGGACAGGGAAAGATGGAGTATGCTGGTTAAACGATCATTTGTGGTGCCCCTACGACCTCCGAGTTGCGGGATATGATCGGATAGGATAGGACACTACCGCGAAGAGACGTTACCACTAGACCTTTTATTTGTTATGGGCGAGGGAGTGAATGAAGAGACTCAGAGAGATTAAGAGAGAGTGATAGGCACCTTAGAGGCATATCATTAGTAACCCTTTTGGCACCAGTGTTTAGAACATTAAGACACAAGAAGTTGGTTTCAACTTACACGGCTGATTAAGACCTGTGACATTATTAGATTCAGTATACTACATGTATATTGAAAATCAAAAGTTTGGTATACACGCGATGTGTTTCGCGGGAATTTAGCTCCAAGTCGAGATCTAAACAAAACTGCACGGTTAGGGAAAAACAGTTTGAAATGTTAGTAGTATAATATTCACATGGTAGAAGAATTTAGGAAGTAAAATTATTTCTGGGTCGATTAAAACAAAGAGACATTCAAATCAGCATGCAGAAGTAAGTAGCGAAATACTGAGCGATCTCAAGTCTCATGTACCAGCTTGCACTGCCAATTCTAGTGTTGGCTCTGTTACAAACTGCTTCTTTCACCAGTCTTTTGACTTCGAAGAGGCTCAGACTGGTACTTTTTGTCACTCGCTGCAGAGCCCGTTTCTTCTTCACAATGTGACATAGCGAGCGCTTTCCGTGGTCACAATGTGACGTAATATATAATGTTAGCATTAGTCAAACTGTTCTGATGGGAAAAAAGTGTGCTCTTCGGCTTAAAAAAAAAAATATGAAAGTATGGTATTCCCTTTTTAACTATTTATTTGCGATTTTTTTAAAACAAAATTTAACAATTTCAGCTAAAAAATCTTTATATTAAAGCATATTTTTTAAATAATCATTTGTTTACAAACAATGTAAGATTTCTGTAAGTAATATATTTTCTCCGTAAACAATTTATTATTTACCTAAACATATTGTTTACGAAAATAAACATGATGTAGGTCAATAAGGCATTGTTGCTAAATAAAGAATTACTAACCTATTTAATACATTATTTAGCAGATTGTGTGAAATAATGTCTTAGAAACGTTTCTAAATAATAATTTGTTTACCTATATAATGCATTATTTAACAGAGTTTGCTAAATAATGTATTATTTAGAAGATATTGTTACATTTTTTCCCCAAACGATCCCCCCAAAAGTGTAGGGTTGGGCCAAAACATTATGATCCGTCAGGAAACCGTCAACAATTTTTTTAAATCCCTAATCCATCTATAATCCTTCTATAATCTACATATATACTGTATATATACTTCAGGCCCATTTGAGCTATTCCAGTTCAATGGTTAAGAAGAAAATAATAATAATAATAATAATAATAATAATAATAATAATAATAATAATAATAATAATAATAATAATAAAGATATTTATATAGCGCTTTTTTCCAATAAACAATATCAGTTCAAAGCGCAGTACTCACGCATTCATTCTAAACATGCGGCTTCATACAAAACAAAATCAGACACTTGCTAATGAATATTGAGACGAGGGAGGGAGGGAGGAGGGGAGAGTTAAGGATGGGTGATGGGGAGGATGGTGATGATGATGAATGGAAATTAGAATCGTCGTGGATCCTCACTTTCTGACTTTGCTTCTTGATGAATAAGAACCCTCCTTGAGTATCAGAGAACTACTATTTTCCCCTCATGCACACACACGTTGTAACAATTACATGTATTTAGCAGATTGCATGAAATAATGTATTATTTTTAAATGTTTCTAAATAATTATTTGTTTACCTATATAATGCACTATTTAGCAGAATTTGTTAAATAAGGCATTATTTAACAGATTTAAAAAAAATAAATAACGCATTATTTACATAAACAATTCGTTGTTTAGGGATGAAATAAAATCACATTAAAATCATTATTTGAGATACTTCAAGTTTTTGGACTTTCTTCCAAGTATCAAACTATACATATAAACTAAACTTAGACTAAATTACTTCACATTTGTTTTCAAATGATATCTCAAACTATAAAAATTGAAAAAAAAACACTATATGTGCAACAAGGAAAATAGGTAATTCAAAATGGCTTGTAGCACATTCAACAAACTACTGGCAACCCAGTAACTAGATATTTACAGCAATTTGGAAAATAGATAATTAACAAAAGCTTAATGAGAATTCGAATGAGAGTATAAACCGAAGTCTAGTCTGTGTGTCGCATACATTCCATCATAACGGACTTCAAAGATCCTGACGCGCATGTCCTAGACGGGTGAGTGCCGGTAACAAGAACACACCCAGCATGCACTTGGTCCTTCTCCCCAATCCCTGGCTGGCCAGGATAGTGCTCAGTTGTCTGGGCGTCAGACCATGCGCCCAAAGGCTGCAGGTG
Source organism: Oncomelania hupensis (assembly GCA_036898135.1). NCBI lineage: Eukaryota > Metazoa > Mollusca > Gastropoda > Littorinimorpha > Pomatiopsidae > Oncomelania > Oncomelania hupensis. The sequence continues at coordinate 63,301,400 of CM072518.1, forward strand.
GGCGTCTCGGGCTGTTTGAGTTAGATCCTTATCGGCCAGCGCCTAGAGTCTGGTCAAAAACGGCGAGATAAGTGCGCTATAAAAATCCTCACTACTACTACTACTACTACTACTACTATTACTACTACTACTACTACTACTACTACTACTACTACTACTACTACTACTACTACTACTAATAAGTCGAATTCATAATACGCGAATTGCGACAGACGATAAAGCAATACATCAGTATACCAAATAAAATAAACACATGTGTACATAGTAGTCCATGTGTATATTATGCTATACTATTCTACTATTCTACATTCCACTAACTAGCAACTTTCACTACAGCTAACCCCTCAATTCACTACAAAATATCGTTCCTCTTCTGTTGGAAATGCTTTGAAGCTCTCCCCTTTTCCTTTCCCCTCAGAGCTCAGTTAAACCAGATGGATGCTCACAAATTGGCTATCCTACTTCACCGTTGGTTTATCAAGGACTGAGTAGGATGGCCACATTCCAGACCTCAGTGTACCGTAGGTGATGACAGGCTACTAATCCGTCCCGCCCAAAAGACTGGGACCAGAAAAAGAGGATCTTGTGGTGTGGTGTAGGAACAAATTGGGAAAGTATTTGTAAGCATTGCAAAAACAAACATCAAAAAGCACCAACTAAATCTACAAAATAGTATTTGCAAATTAATGGATGTCTATGTTGCAGTCGATTCATATTCAAAATATTCTAACGTAATGAGGAACCATAAACGATCTGAAAAATAAATGAAATTAATAATAAAACCTTGATACAAAAAATTTATGCTCTACTACATAATGGGCAAATAATTCCTTATTTAACAACAATGCCTTATGCACCTATATCATGGTTTATTTACGTAAACAATATAATGTTTATATAAATAATAAGTTATTTACTGGGAAAATATATTATTTAGATAAATCTTACATTGCTTGTAACCAAATGATTACTTAGAAAATTGGCTTCTAAATAAAGATTATTTAGTTTGTTAGGGTGAAAATAAATATTTTACAAATGGGATTCCATAGGAAAGTTGTATAATGAACATAATATAACGATCTTTACACCCAAGTCAGGACTCCACCAAATCCTCATCAGAGTGCGTAGGTCCTGTGAAGGTTAGTGTGTATAAAAGTTCAGGTTCTTCCTCGGCGTCTGCATTTGGAAATTCCAAATCATTAACTCAGCACACAGTCTGTTTCTGAGTACCAAAGGTCCAAAAGTACCACACATTTTAGTTTGCAGCTACACTAAAATGCATCAAACGGAATTAACATAAGATAAAAGATTTGTCTGTATGATTAGCAAACAAACATCAGATCTAGCGTGACCTGGCCACACAGCAGTACAACTGATAAAAGAACGATAGATACAAATATTTATTTATTTAATCGTTCTTATATAGCGCTTTTCCAGCTCAAGAGCTGCTCAAGGCGATGGCCGATACAGGATCTAACTCAAGCCGCCCGAGGCACCAACTTGCAGCCTTTGGGCGCATCATAATAATGCTCCAGACAACTGAGCACAATCCTGGGCAGCCAGGGATGGGGAGAAGGACCTAGGTGCATGCTGGGTGTGTTCTTGTCACCGGCACTCACCCGTCTAGGACATGAGCGTCAGGATCTTTAAAGTCCGTTATGATGGAATGTATGCGAAACACAGACTAGACCTCGGTTTATACTCTCATCCGAGAAGTAGTAAACGGGAGTAAAGTGTCTTTCCCAAGGACACAACACAAGGCCCGATTCCATGTGCTTCTCTTGCATTTACTGACATTTGAAACAGTTAGGGAGCATGCAGGCCGACAAATCTTAAAAACGATTAATTATTGATCTTTTAAATTACAACTTTTGTAAACAAAATCATGAAATAAAACAAACTTACCTTAAATCTGGTCAACCATCTTCAAACAACTTTATGTAACTCCTTGGTAAAGGCATAGCAGCCAAATCTCACGTCATAGGCTTCTGATTGGTCAAAATAAAACAAGCCTTCTGATTGGTTAGGAAGGAGTGTAACATTTTCCAGGTCCTCGTTTGGCCACCAAATTGTGTAAAAGTTTCACACTCCAGATGCGAAAAAAATTATCTTGACATCCAAGTCAGGACTCCACCAAATCTTCATCAAAGTGCGTATTCCCCTCTAGGTAATGAAATATAGGGAAAATAAAAGTAAATCCTTCTAAGGACCCGAGTGTAAGTCCTGAGTAAGTTTAAGGTCCTGTGAAGGTTGGTGTGTATGTAAGGTCAGGTCCTTACTCGGTTAGCAAAACAAACACACACACACACACACACTCACACACACACACACACCTACCTATACACACACACACATACCTCCCCACCCCCCACACCCCCCCCCCATCGGAAACAGTTTTAAATTCCATTCTGTGCTGTTTTTGTGTTGCTGACAGTTGCTGTCTGTTACTGTTGCTACCTCAGTAAGTACGGTATCTTGTTGTATAGTTTCACTGTGGTGATGGTCGTGGTCTTGAAGAAAGGTTTTTGTCTTGTTTCATCTCGTCTTTCCTTGGGTGTATGTTGGTTAACAGATCGCCGCGCTTTGTGTCTGACTTAGGGATAAACCAATAGCACCCATTATTATTTTTTTTAAATATTATATTATATCTATATAGGCATATATATATAAATCGTTCTTATATAGCGCTTTTCCAGCTCAAGAGCTGCTCAAGGCGCTGGCCGATACAGGATCTAACTCAAGCCGCCCGAGACGCCCACCCGCAGCCTTTGGGCGCATGGTCTGACGTCCGTACAACTGAGCACAATCCTGGGCAGCCAGGGATGGGGGAGAAGGACCTAAGTGCATGCTGGGTGTGTTCTTGTCACCGGCACTCACCCGTCTAGGACATGAGCGTCAGGATCTTTAAAGTCTGTTATGATGGAATGTATGCGACACAGACTAGACCTCGGTTTATACTCTCATCCGAAGGAGTAGAAAACGGGAGTAAAGTGTCTTTCCCAAGGACACAACACAATGCCCCGGCCTGGGCTCGAACCCGGGACCTTCAGATCCACAAGCCAAAGCTCTACCATTAGGCCACCGTGCTAATATTATTATATTACTAATATTATTATTATTGTTGTTGTTGTTCTTGTTATTATTAATATTGTAGAAAGGAACTTATTCCCCACCGCCGTAGCTCAAGTGGTAGAGCATTCGCCTGGCACACCGATGACCCAGATTCGAATCCCGTGGTGGGCGATATAAAATGTGGCCATTTTCACTGTCCATTTTAGCAGTATGATTTGCTTTGGTGGTTCAGTGTTGATTCAGGTCCCCACCCCTCTTTCCCTGGGATAGTTATACCCGTCTGCCATATCGCCAATGGTGGGTGAAGACGTTAAACCTCAGTGTTCAGCCTTCAACTTACCCAGTGTTTCCAATGAAGGGTTCCCGACAAAGTTAACAGCATCAAACTGCCTTGAACTTTGACCTCGGGAAGATCATCCAGTTGTTCGAAAACGCTAACCTTTATTATATATATATATATATATATATATATATATATATATATATATATATATATATATATGTGTGTGTGCCTCAGGGTACCGTTTAGGGCCGATGTTATTCACTCTGTACACCAAGCCACTGCTTCTCCTGCTCGGAAAGCAAGCTGTTGAGAGTCAGTCATTTGCAGTTGACACACAACTTTATAAATCCACTGCCCCCTTTCTAATTAATTCCACCGTTCAGACTTTTAAGAACTGCATCACAGACATTAAGTCATGGATGACACTCAACAAGTTTAAGCTTCATGACGATAAAACCGAAGCCCTCCTCATTCACAAGCACAACACCTCCTCCTCACTCTCGCCTCTCCCAACATCGCTCACAGTAGGGACAACAAACATTCAGTTCTCATCCTCAGCAAGAAATCTCGGCTACATTCTCTCCGCCGATCTGTCCCTCAACAACCACATCTCTAACGTCTGTCGCTCTGCATACACGCCGTGACGGCCATACGCCAAATCAGCTCCTTTCGTCACTATCTTACAGTCACTGCCACCAAAACCCTAGTCTGCGCTCTCGTCCTTTCTCGTCTTGACTATTGCAACTCTCTCCTCGCTGGCTCCCCAAAACACATCATTGACAAACTACAAAAGGTTCAGAACTCAGCAGCTAGACTAGTATTCCGAGCAAAGAAACGCGATCACATTACACCTCTACTACATTCCCTTCACTGGCTTCCTGTGCAAGCACGCATAGAGTATAAACTCTCTGTTCTCTGTCACAACTTCTTCACAGATTCTTGTCCTTCCTACCTTGCTGATCTACTGTCTGTCTACTCTCCTTCACGCACTTTAAGATCTTCTGCTGACACTCGCACACTCAAGGTTCCCGTCACCTGCACTAAGACATACGGCCAACGTGCATTCGCTAACTCTGCACCCAAGCAGTGGAATTCCTTTCCCTCCCATATCCGCAACATACAATCAACACAGGCATTCAAAAAGGCCCTCAAAACCCACCTCTTCAAACTGCATTATTCAGACTGATTTGTATCCCGCTGCCATTCTCTCCTCTTTTGTTTCTGTCTGATCCGTAAGTGCTTACACGGCTGTAAATATTTATACTGTTTTCCTTTCTTGGGTCTATCCGGGCATATAAATAGCTGTGAATAAGTTTTTTGCTATTCTATTTTTGTCTATCTTGTCATTTTGTACATAGTTGTAAATAGTTCTTACTTTTAGTGTTCAGTCTTTTGGTGTATCGTAACAAAAGCGATGTTTGATTGAGTGCATGCATTTTTATGTATAGACTATGTGAAGCGCGGTGAGTCTGGTCGTAGGCTGGAGTACCCGCTATTATAAAAACCCGTTATTAATATTATTTGAGAGAGAGAGAGAGAGAGAGAGAGAGAGAGAGAGAGAGAGAGAGAGAGAGAGAGAGAGAGAGAGAAAATGACGTCACTATGATTACATCACACGACTTGGTTAAGTTTGGTTTTACAGGTAAAGTATAAGTACAAAACGTGAACCAGATCACTCTAATACTTTGGAAGAAAATAGGACTAGAAAAACCACAAGTTAAAACGTCACCATGATGACGTTACTCGACATGCATCATTTGTTTGTCATCTGGTGGAGCTCATTATTTTCTAACTCAATACCAAGTTTCAAAGAAATCCGTCCAATAATTTGAGATCAAAGTGCCCAAAATAAATAACTAAATAAAAATAAAAATATTACGTCACCGCGAACACGTCATTCGATAACATAGGTTTTTGACTATGGCTCAACACATCTTTACACTCTAATCAATTGTAACACAAGTATATCAACTAACAAGTTAGTATCTCGTATTGCCCCCAGTCGACGTGCGGTGGTCCCGTTGCCCTTGGTTTTAGCCACAAGCTGAGACGGGGATATCCCAAACCTAAAAATAGAATAGAGAATTCTGGGAAATCTGTTCAAGGGAAGTAACTGATAACTAGCTAAGGTTGCAGTCATGGTAGCCATTTCTCGCGAAGATGTGCTGGCTGAAATTAAACGAAAGTTGGGAGAGGAACTGCATATTTCTGGTAGTTAACAAAGGCTTTGCTCAATTATCGAAGGAGAACACGATGGATTTATAGAAACATGCACACATGTATCTGAGCTCAGTGCAGGCGATCGTGAGTCTCAGTGAACGATTGTTCGCCATTGTCATTGATACAGCTGCTCAGATCGCTTCGATGTGATGGTTCATTTATCGCTTGAATCACACTGTATAATGCACATGAAAATTATGTCAAAAATATGATGATTTGAGCATATGTTGATTGTTCGATTCCGTACCGATTGGAAGGTGGGGTGGAAAAATTCAATCATGGTGATGATCAATCCTATTTTGCAATGGTGGTTAGGCCTATTTTATTGTGTATGGTCACGGGTACTTTACCTTTTGTAGTTTGTGTGCTTTTTGTTCTGTCGGCCTTGAGTGTTTGCGTCGCCTTGGCTCGTTGTACTTTGTTGTGGTTTCGCTCTCTTTTGATTTTTGAAAGCAAATTCAAATTGCATTGTTTTCCAGCAGCATGCGAGTTCAAATTAGACGAATTCAGATCTATTCAATCTTTTTGTGACGCCATTTTGCGTGTGTCTCGTGTGCCATGCACCAATCGCGAAGAGTCCTTTTGTTTTTTTGTTTACGGAAAGAGCGCAAAAATTAATTGCTGTTAGAAGATGCTGTGTAGTCATCGGTTCAATCAACACTGAACAACCAGAGCAATCATACTGCTAAGATAAGAAAATGAGAAAATAGCCACTTTTATCTTGCGCACCACGGGACTGGAACCTGCAGGGTCATCGGCGAGCGCTCTACCACTGAGCTATGGCGATGGGTCGAACCAGCAAGCCTTAAGCTAGCCCGGGAGTAGCGTTCAGCACTTACTTTTGCTGGCAGGAACCAGTAAGCCTTAAGCTAGCCCGGGAGTAGCGTTCAGCACTTACTTTTGCTAGCAGGAACCAGTAAGCCTTAAGCTAACGCGAAAGTAGCGTTCAGCACTTACTTTTGCTGGCAGGAACCAGTAAGCCTTAAGCTAGCCCGGGAGTAGCGTTCAGCACTTACTTTTGCTGGCAGGAACCAGTAAGCCTTAAGCTAGCCCGGGAGTAGCGTTCAGCACTTACTTTTGCTAGCAGGAACCAGTAAGCCTTAAGCTAGCCCGGGAGTAGCGTTCAGCACTTACTTTTGCTGACAGGAACCAGAAAGCCTTAAGCTAGCCCGGGAGTAGCGTTCAGCACTTACTTTTGCTGGCAGGAACCAGTAAGCCTTAAGCTAGCCCGGGAGTAGCGTTCAGCTTTGATTGATTGATTTATTGGTGCTTTAGGTCCAGCGGACTCTTCCGAGCCAAATCAGGACCGGACAACCCCCGATCCGCATAAAAGATCTGCTGAAACAACCCCAGTGGGAAAATTGAATGCCCTCCACCGGCCAGTCACTTTACAATAAAGACATCCCACGCGGGGGACGGCTGAGGGTTGACCTCAACTACGCGAACACCCCGGTTACAAAAACAAAATAGAATACAAACATCATTATAAATCATCAACTAAACACATACATATAAAATGCCTATAGTGCTAAATAGTACAATCATAGGAAGCCCTAGTGACCACCCGGCAGAAAGCGTCCAACACTCCCAAGCTGATCCAACAGACCTCATACACAAACAAGGAGTCTTGTCCAGGAAGAGTTTTCAAGAAAAAAGGTAGGTCATTGATCTAGCGAAGAAGAAGATAGTATATAGCAGAGTGAAGGACAGAGCAGGAATAGGAAAGAGTAAATGAGGAAGACAGCGACAGTGGGAATTTAAAGCACTAAATTTCCATAAAGTGGGGATACTATTTATACTGAAAACCCCCGGCACTCCAACGGGGGTACTGTTGCCGTAGTGAATCTGTCTTGCCTATAAAGGAAAGACAGGTTTTCAACTGTGGCTTTCACTGTTCCCTTTATAGGTTTGAACAATCTACAGTGGCAAGATTGCTCATGACCCCAAGGGGTGTAGCGTTCAGCACTTACTTTTGCTAGCAGGAACCAGTAAGCCTTAATCTAGCCCGGGAGTAGCGTTCAGCACTTACTTTTGCTAGCAGGAACCAGTAAGCCTTAAGCTAGCCCGGGAGTAGCGTTCAGCACTTACTTTTGCTGGCAGGAACCAGTAAGCCTTAAGCTAGCCCGGGAGTAGCGTTCAGCACTTACTTTTGTTGGCAGGAACCAGTAAGCCTTAAGCTAGCCCGGGAGTAGCGTTCAGCACTTACTTTTGTTGGCAGGAACCAGTAAGCCTTAAGCTAGCCCGGGAGTAGCGTTCAGCACTTACTTTTGCTAGCAGGAACCAGTAAGCCTTAAGCTAGCCCGAGAGTAGCGTTCAGCACTTACTTTTGTTGGCAGGAACCAGTAAGCCTTAAGCTAGCACGGGAGTAGCGTTCAGCACCTACACTTTCTGGCAGCGACAATAGGCTAAGTAATTTTATTGATTTAGTTTTGACACTTTATTATCTCATTTTATCGGGAAATTCCGGGACGCCTCCCATGGGGAAGACGTATTGCAGTCATTGGCGCGCCCAAACCCAACCTACCTAATATTAGTTGTGTTTTTTGAAAAAAACAACCGAGACGTTGGCCGAGTTCAAAGGAATATAATAATATTCGGAGAAACATAACGCCCAGAGGCTGGATCGATCCCACACCTGTCAGGCGCCATTGATTTCTAGCCCTGTAGACAAGCCAAGTTAGTCCCGCCTTAGACCACTTGGCCACAACGCTCGCATAAGACTAGCATAAACTATCATACGTAAACGTGGGATTTTAAAAACCTCGCACTTTTGTTTTAAACAGAATTTTATTACAGCCACGAGACAAGCAAACTAAACATGAAGAACATAAAGGGGCACGCCAAAACAAAAGCTGAAATAAGTGCTACTCTTTGACAAATGATAACAATGAAATGTCTTTGGCGAACAGGAACAAGTACACAGTAAGAAAAACAGAGGTATACTAATTAATCTTCTGAACAATAAAAAGAAAACTAACATACAACTATTGTGTAAGAGGCAAGAAATACAATAAAATCGAAGAGAAAAACAAAGTAATAAGGAGATAAATAATTGAAGTAACTAACGAGAAACAGATACATGCACCCAAGAGTAAACTCGACACATTATATTAGCTGTCAATTAAAAAGGTAAATAAATGCCACTCACTTTTTATCTTACTTGTTCCACTCATAGGAAAAGAAGGACCCTCACAGCAGATCTCCAATGAAGAATACAAAGCATGGAGATGAGGTGCTACAGAAGACTTCCTGGCATTTCACTCACATGACCTGCTCAAAGTGGTGAAAAAAACGTAAACTCCGATGGTATGGCCATGCCACCAGATCATAAGGTCTTGCAAAGACCATCCTGCAAGGCACAGTGCTTGGAGGTAGAAGAAGAGGGAGACCGAAAAAGAGGTGGGAGGACAACATTCGAGAATGGACAGGACTGGTTTGACACTGAGCGAAACCATCAGGGTTGCTGAGGACAGGGAAAGATGGAGTACGCTGGTTAAACGATCATCTGTGATGCCCCTACGACCTCCGAGTTATGGGAAAGGATAGGATAGAATAGGATAAGATAGGATAGTTCCATTGGCCAGCAGTCACTGTGTAAACATAACCTTGTTTAGAACTACCAACACTTAAAACACTGGACTCCTAGATTTTACAACTATTTTTGGCAATGAATTGTCTTTCAAATCGTTAAGCTTCTTCCCATTTCCGTTGACAACCAGCCAAATTGTGGCTACTTTTTTTTTGTTTTTTTGGGAGGGGTGTGGGGTTGAGGGGGGGAAGGAGGGTATGAATATGTTTTTTTTTCCAAAGGACTTCATTCAGCGTCTTCTTATGATTTGGAAATTCAGTCCCTTGATTTTCCACGAGCTAAAAACACAGCAAAATAGCTGTCTGTATCTGTGGCACAAGTCATCAGATGCTAAACATGGGCAGAAGAGAGAGAGAGAGAGAGAGAGAGAGAGAGAGAGAGAGAGAGAGAGAGAGAGAGAGAGAGAGAGAGAGAGAGAGAGAGAGAGAGAGAGAGAGAGAGAGAGAGAGAGAGAGAGAGAGAGAGAGAGAGAGAGAGAGAGAGAGAGAGAGAGAGAGAGAGAGAGAGAGAGAGAGAGAGAGAGAGAGAGAGAGAGAGAGAGAGAGAGAGAGAGAGAGAGAGAGAGAGAGAGAGAGAGAGAGAGAGAGAGAGAGAGAGAGAGAGAGAGAGAGAGAGAGAGAGAGAGAGAGAGAGAGAGAGAGAGAGAGAGAGAGAGAGAGAGAGAGAGAGAGAGAGAGAGAGAGAGAGAGAGAGAGAGAGATTTTTCTATCATTCCCTCATTCCGCAGGATAGCTTTTGATGAGGATTTTATCCAAGGTGCTATCAATAAACTTAAGTTACATCCCCTATAAGGGAGACACCTTTCTCACTGGTGTTCTAAACTGTTTGTCTCCCTTTCAAAAGCAGGGTGGCAGGCGACGAGTAATGTGTTCTAAAGCACTTAGCCTTAGTATTACTATGCTCATGAACAACAACTGCGGATGACATTCAATTTAAACAAAGATTACTGACTGCTGTGAGAAAAAATTTCGAGCTATGATGAAGATGATGATGATGATGATGATGATGATGATGATGATGATGATGATGATTGTTATTATTATTATTATTATTATTATTATTATTATTATTATTATTATTATTATTATTATTATTATTATTATTAGCAACGCGAAATGCCATATGCCAACTGAGAATAACAAATTGTATTATTATTATTATTATTATTATTATTATTATTATTATTATTATTATTATTATTATTATTAGCAACGCGAAATGCCATATACCAACTGAGAATGACAAATTGCAAAGATCGCCGCGCCGTCTGTTGACATAAATCCTAGCTATGATACCCAGCATCAGCACATTAAAAAACCTCATAACACCACAAACAACCGCCACAAAACAAAACAAAACAAAAATTCCAACCAGGTTTTTCGCTCAGAATCAGAAACACAACGATATGACCAATCATAAAATGACAAAGTTAGAAATAATCACTTCAATGCCAAAAAAACCAAAAAACTCCGCTGATCAGAATGAACGAACACCGGAGTTTAACGTCCACACCCGCCATTAGCGATACGGCAGAAGGGGATAAAAGCCGTCCCAGGGAAGAAGGGGTAGGGGACTGAATCCACACCGAACCACCAGAGCAATCAATCTAAGATGGACAGTGAACACTAGCCGCTTTTTTTTTCAATTTTGCCTACCACTGGATTGGAGCCTTTGGCCTCCGGTGTGCCAGGCGAACACTCTATCACTGAGACACTGCGGTGGGCTTTTGAAGGATTAGTATTATTGAGTATGTACCATTGGGAGCACATAGGTTGTGTGAAGAACTATGCAGATGGACGTTTGTTGTACAGAATGCGTTTTGAAAGTTGGAACCAGTGAAATGGTTGAGAGGAATTGTCGTCGGGTTTCTTCTTTTTGAGAACCTAGTGGGCAGAAGGAGAACGTTAGCAGCAGGATAGGAAGAGTGGAAGAGATAGGTTTGTACACAATGCGTTTTGAATCGGGAAACCAGTGAAATGGCTGATATATGGTGTTTTTGTAGTCGGGTTTCTTTTTTTTTCTTTTTTTTTTTTAAAGAAGCGAGTGGGCAGCAATGCATACTATTGCAAGAAACTGATGAGTATGGAAGCAGTCCAAGGAGATACTTGGGCGTAGGATATACTTCTTCTTCTTCTTCTTCTTCTTCTTCTTCTTCTTCTTCTTCTTCTTCTTCTTCTTCTTCTTCTTCTTCTTCTTCTTCTTCTTCTTCTTCTTCTTCTCCTCCTCCTCCTCCTTCTCCTCAACTGATGAATATGGAAGCAGTCCAATGAGATACTTAGACGTAGAGTACATTAACTTCTTCTTCTCCTCCTCCTTCTCTTCTTCTTGTTCTTCTTCTTCTTGTTCTTGTTCTTCTTCTTTTTCTCCTCCTCCTCCTCCTCTTCTTCTTCTTCTTCTTCTTCTTCTTCTTCTTCTTCTTCTTCTTCTTCTTCTCAGCCTCCTCCTCCTCCTCCTCCTTCTTCTTCTTCTTCTTCTTCTTCTTCTTCTTCTTCTTCTTCTTCTTCTTCTTCTTCTTCTTCTTCTTCTTCTTCTTCTTCTCTTTCAACCCTAGCAGTCAGGAAGATGGCTGAAGGGACATTGTTATTTTAACCACCAGGGTCAATCTAAGCAGTAGCAAGGAGGAGGTTGTGTGTTTGTGTTAGAGGCCGCATACCGAAAGTTCAGCAGACGACAGCCCAACAGCGGAACAATAACCGTCAACCTCTATCCCTTATACGGTAGGGGCTACGACCGTTGTAAAGTAACTAACGGGCACACAGCATAATCAAAATTATTCAAAATATAATAGGTCAACAATGTTAATGCACACGAGTTGTGTACAGTATACATAATAGCACGTAAAGAAAAGTTATTTGCACAGTTGTGTACATATACAGGATTGTATAAAACATTCCTTATAACGAGAAGGTCAAGAAAAGTCAGCCGCGGCTTGTTGACAATAACGTTCTACTGGTTTTATTGCTATATAAAGTTTAGGATTGTAACATTTCATTTTCTGAAGAACTTGAAGAGAAATTAAACTGTGAAGGCTTCGTCTAGCTAGTAGCGGTTTGGTCGGCATTTTACTAACACAAGATCAATGATAGTTATTCGCACGGTGAGTGGCATTAATATACACAAAACAGATCACTAATGTTATTTGCAGGGTTGTTTACGGTGCTATATCAAATAACAGACTAACGAAACATTATTTGCCCCTAACCGCTGATGATACCTATCCTATCCCGTAACTCGAAAGTCGTTGGGGCACAACAGATGGTCTTTTAACCAGCGTACTCCATTTTTCTCTGTCCTCAGCAACCCTCATGGCTTCGCTCAGTGTCAAGCCAGTCCATTTTCGAATGTTGTTCTCCCACCTCTTTTTCTGTCTCCCTCTTCTTCCGCCTCC
>CM072518.1:63318951-63366451 GCA_036898135.1 Oncomelania hupensis
ACCACTCAGTTAAGTGCCCCTCGAAACAGTGCACTAAAACTGTAACAAAGGACCACAGTAGTCCACTCTTCAAGAACTCTGACCATTAGGGCAGAAAGTATCCAGTGCCCTATAATGAGAAAGTAGCTGCCTAGACCTATCGGCGAGCGAACCATTCGCATTGACATTTGAACTTTTAAGTTAGTTTCGTACTTCGAAGATCGTGTATAGAGTAGAGGAAATAAATGTGTGATTTTTACTGTTATCAAGTGGCTGGACTACATATGTTTCATAGCCGGGTGAAAGCTAGTGTGATAGTGATCTTTTACCATTTTGCTATCTATCTCTGTACCCCAGCCTAAGCACAGACCGAGCTAAACAAATAAATGTATTAAGTTAAGTCACCGGGAGATAACTAGCGATCCCCATAGACTAAGACGAGTGGGTAATAGTAGTCCATTGTGCAGAGCCCAGCAACAATAAAACCCCACGTCACAATTATAATCTCCGGTCCCTAAGTCCCAGTTGTAGTTCTGTACCCTCTCTTTACCCTCACTACCAGTGGACTCAGCTGTAGCTCTGTACCCTCGGATCGCAGAGTTAAATAAAATCGAGGAGAAAAAATGTAATAGGGAAATAAATAAATGAATTAACTAACGAGAAACAGATACTTGCACCCAAGTATAAATTTTTGCAGAATATAATAGCTGTCGATTGAATAGGTAAATAAATGCCTGAAACAATCTAAGACAATGAAGAGAATTATACTTTCCAAAGAGTTTTGTTTTTGTTTTGTAAGCTTTTATTTCAATAAGGCAACACTCACCGCGATATTTAAAAGGATCTGTGGAGACCCCGTGGTCAATGCGGGTCCCTTTAAAGTAACAGTAATCTTACCTCTCCATACAATAGCATTCCAATGCAACATGTCTAACATTAGCAAAATTATATGAGCCCCTGGAAACCTAGGCCCTCGCTGCCAAGCTAGGATGTTCCGTGATAGAATTTGACCAAGACACTGGTACAGACAGCGGCAGGACAACGAGGACTGTATACTATTTCATTGCGAACCTGAGTAATCGCCTTGGCTAGCTCACCTGTGAACGGATTACATTTCTTACATTTAGAACCAGAGAAGGAGATAGAAAAGGGTAAGAGACGAAAAGGGAAAGAGAAGGAGGAAGAAACAGAAGATGCATAACTCCTGCTTCCTCCTTCCAATACCCCCCCCCCCCCTCCTTTCTCTCTCTTACTCTGCCCCCCCCCCCCACCCCCACCTTCCACTACACACTCCTAAAATCAAACTGTTACCTTACCATTACCAAGTGAAGTCAAAAGCGCGTTATTCCCTTGGGGCACGTTGATATTATAAAAATTAAACTGAATAATAATGGAAAGCATGAAATGCAACACAAAACATGTATGTACATATATTACAAAAACAAAAGCTAATCATTCCCACTCGCAATCTAGAGGCCACATCGTAAACATTCGCAATACAGTCATTATTATCATGCAACACAAGACAATGTCGACACCACCTGATCACCAATCGCACGCGTTCTCTCGCAAGATGGGGTGAAAGGGAAGGGGAATAGGTACAAATTGGTATTGAAGGGGTGAGTTTTACATGCAATTGTCATTATTGATTAAAATTAATTACTATTATTACTATCATTATTGGGAATTGACCTACTTCCCCTAAAACCACAGGCAAAACTAAACTGTTCTTATATGCTTTAAAAGTTTCATTTGCATTAGTTGTATCAGAATCGCTATCTTTCAATATTAACCATTGTGGCTTTAAAGTCACTTAATAGACAAAAGGATTCTGCATTTAAATTAACAATATCATTTTCAATACTGTTAAGTGCATTTCTATCAAAATAGTAGGACCCTACTGATGGGAAATAGTCACAACCAAACAAAAGATCCTTATCAACACTCGATCTAATTTAAAATATAACACATTATTACACTACTCCTGATCAACAAACTTAAATTTACTTGCTAAGATGGGATCAATACACGCCTTTCGATCACATGATTAAATAATGGTAATATGTTTATATAATTCATTCCTAACAAACACCAGGAGGCCACCAGACTGTTAAATTTAGTGCGAGTTTTATACAATACAGTAAATCTAGGTAAGGCAATTCTGTAAGATCATTCAATTTACTCTCAGAAACTGCTACTATATCGTAATTATCCAAAAATTGTGCAAGATCAGGACTTAACAATTTGCTCCGAATTCCACAGACATTAAGTGCAAACATTTTTAAAGCGAAAAGCATTAGAGGAATGTTGCAACACTTTTTGCTTTGAACACAAATAGGGTCACAAGTCACACTGCTATGATATTGATTGTACCGTTAAAAACAGGAGTAAATCGCTCCCTGTCAGAACCAAAATGAAAATTCAAAGTTTAGGGGTTGGTTTGAACAAGGAAAGTCCACTGTATCATTGTGTAATGTGATAACAATGACAATTTTAGGGTACACCCCTTTTGGCCAAAGGTAAACAAACCTTAGAATGGGGGCCTTTCAAAGGTAATCTCTCCAGTTGATCTCCGAAGCCATGAGTGCTTAGGGGAGGTAATTATGTAGTCCACCACTGGCCTTGACAAAGGCACTGATGGTCGTCGCGGAGTCTAGCCCTCCACGGTGGGAAGTATCAGTCTTTAAGTCCCTGCCCATTGATATTCCCACACACAGTCATAGTACTGAGCACTCTGACCTCACTCAACAGTTAAAAGTACAGGCTTTGAAACCCAGTAATTAATTCTTTTATATGTTTAAATGTTTACATATGATGCTCTTTGGGTTATATTATGTCAGTTTTATTATGTACAATGAAATGTGTGTGTAAGGGGAGATACGAGTGCGTTAGATTTGAAGAGTGTTATGTGTGCATGCATTTTTACATTTTATACCTTATGTTTGTCAAGTCTGAATGTCTTGTATTTATTGGAGCAATGTTTAACGCCTGTCATTAACAGATATTACAATAAAACAACTCAAACTAAAAACGGACGATTTTTGTGTGTGGTAACTTTTTAAAAAATAATTTGGTATCAAATTAATGTTGCCAAGGTTTTTCTTTAAAAATTAATCACTAATTCTTTGTCTGGACAGACTTTGCATGAACATTAAAAAAAAGGTGAGAGGAGGCTGAGGAGAGAGAGAGAGAGAGAGAGAGAGAGAGAGAGAGAGAGAAAGAGAAAGAGAGAGAGAGAGAGAGAGAGAGAGAGAGAGAGAGAGAGAGAGAGAGAGAGAGAGAGAGAACACAGCAGCAAATGAATCAACGTACTGATTGTGGTTGGGGTTGCAATCACAATGGACATATTAAGTATTAAAAATGGACATATGTATATACTATTTCACAAACAAGCTTTAATCACGAAATCTAAAGCATGGAGAGAGAGAGAGAGAGAGAGAGAGAGAGAGAGAGAGAGAGAGAGAGAGAGAGAGAAGAGGTGGAGGTTTTGGAAGGTGGGGTGAATGGACAAGGATGGGGTGGGGGTGAGGGTAGTTATTCCCATATTTTACCATGATGGATGACACCCTTGAGGGACTAGAGACGATTTATGATAGAATTTTGTTTTAAAGTCCTTGATAGTGTTATTATTGGCGGAGAAAGCAGAACATGAGAAGTCAACAACAAAGTTTTAGGAGTGGCGGAGTAGAAAGATCCCACACAGCAAAACTGAGACTTCACGTTGTGCCTTTCGCTAGTTCAAGTCGTAAGACCAGAGGTAAGCGAAAGCCTGGGTCAGCGAGTCTCAGCTACGCTGTGTGAGCAGAGAAGGCCACTCAATCAGATAATGTCGTGGAATACTATTTCTCAGGTAATCCGCGGCTCCTATAAATCAAACAGCGGGGGTGGGGAAAGGGGCGGGGGTGGGAGGTGGGGGGGGGGGGTGCTAACAACCGGCCATTGAGGGAGACAAAAGAAGAGGGAGAGTTAGATGACACCAATGATCTTCTGCCAACATCGCCCAGCAAGTAATTGGAAACAGAAAGCGTAGCTAGCTTAATAAAGTTCTCCGCTTGCTTTCCTCGTGTCACAGCCACAGGCCAAGCTTTCATCAAATAGCTGTCCTAATTATAGCATCCAGTCTGTGATCCAGTATTACTTCACGCCAGTCGAACATCTTTTGGAGAGACAATTGCTATGCCTGTGGTTTTCAAACATTTTGCCGTCTTTTGCTTTCATCACATAGGTGGTCAGATATCGGGGGTGGGGTGGGGTGGAATGGAGAAAGGCTTTATCTCCCTTTAGAACAATACCTGTAGGCGCTAGCACAGATTAACAACGCAGCCGAGCGTGACCACAATACTCCGAGAGAAAACTCTGTCAAAGTTCTGGAGAAATAAACTAAGGGACAAAACTGCAGCTTAGTCAGCCAATCATTATTAAGCGACAATTTGGATGGCCCTCAGGGGAGATAATCCCGTCAACGTTACGGAGATGCTTGCTGTATTGTCATCGGTTAAAGCATGGTAAGAAAACAATGACTAATTAATTAATCACAAATTAGTAAACGCTCGTTAACACCCTGACACTGATTCTTCTACGGCAATTGTTTTATGGCACAAAGCCACAAATTGCAAAACCCTCGGCAGCAGAGAAGATAGTCCTTTCCCATCATTCCCTCTTTACCCGGAGAGCAGCATCGATTAGGCCCAAAACAATAATAATTAGGTCTGTTCACGGTAACATAGAAAAACAATAGGGTCGGAAAGACGCCTTATTTTTATTTTTGTTAAACCTTTTTCACCTTGGGTGCGATTATTTTTGCTTAAAAAAAAATGTTTCCCGACCATCCCCAAAGTGTTTAGGGTTGGACCAAAACAATAGGTTCTATCGGGATACCGTAAACAGATATATATTTGTTGGCATTAAGGATGATATTCAGGTTGCTGTCAAGAAACTCCAGTCCTATCTTTTAAGGCGAGACAACTTGATCTTCTGTGTTGTGTGCATAAACTGTTTGTCTCTCTTATATACACTATTGCTGTTTTGTAACATTACACATACCTACATTGAAATCATTAAAATCTGGAACAGACGGACAGAAGCACTTACTCTGTTATGTGCTGAGAGAGAAACAAGTTAAGGTTCTTGGTAGTTCGTGTTGTTGGTTTTTGTTGCTGTTGTCTGTCGTTATTGTCGTTGTAGACGTCGTCGGGCTGGTTCTCTTCCTACTTGTTTTGTTGTTGTTGTTGTTGTTTTTGTATTTTCTTGTCGTCATCATCACTATTATTACAATCACGCATACAAAGGCAATTAAAATAGTCGGTGGTGAAATCATCATCATCATTATCATCATCATCGTCGTCGTCATCATCACAATTATAATCATCGTCATCATCATCATCATCATCATCATCATCAAAATCATCATCATTTTATTCTTCTCCTTGTTGTTGTAGTCGCTTTTGTCGTTTTAGTTGTTGCTACTGTTGTTGTTGCTGTTTATCTCCTCCTCCTTTTTCTTCTTCTTCTTCTTTTTCTTCTTCTTCTTCTTCTTCTTCTTCTTCTTCTTCTTCTTCTTCTTCTTCTTCTTCTTCTTCTTCTTCTTCTTCTTCTTCTTCTTCCGAGGCAGGGCATGACGCAAAGGGCCAATTGTTCAGGTGGCGTCAAAGCGTCTTTAGGGAGGAATCGGATCGGTCGACGTGCCGGACCTGTGGCTTTACACAGACAAAATGCAGCCCGCCGTAGTCGAGTAACACGAGGCTGCGCCCTTTCTGGCATGCTTGGTGTTACACTGTTGCTGTTTTTTTTTTGTTTTTTTTTAATCCGTTGTTGATTCAGCCCCGATGCTTGAATCCTGATAAGTGTAACTCAGATTCGTTTCTCCACGCAAGATATTTTGTGCGCAGTTGTTGATGCTGTCTGCGTTTTATTCGTTGGATAAAGGTGGACAACTATATAACGACGACACCTACCTTGTGACTGAGTGAACGGGTTGCGTGTATAACGATTTCGAGTGACACAAGATTCAAGCATCGGGGCTGAGCTGTAGTGTGCACAAGAAAATGATTGTCGCACACAGAGTAGCTGAAACTCGCCCAGTCAAAGTCTTTAATACACACACAAACACACACAAACACACACACACACACACACACACACACACACACACACACACACACACACACACACACACACTCTCTCTCTCTCTCTCTCCGACTAAAACGACGATGTTCTTAATCTTGAAAAAAAAAACTAAATATCCAAAAACTTTTTTTTAAAAATAAGAGACTAGAAGTCATAGTTGGAGTGTAAGCCTTTTTGAACTGGATTAAGTATGTTTACAGTTTGTGTGTGTGTGTGTGTGTGTGTGTGAGAGAGAGAGAGAGAGAGAGAGAGGGAGAGGGTGTACGGGCGTGCGTGCGTGTTTCATTTTCCAAATATTTTGTCGCTTTCCGTCGTCGGTCCGTATAGGCGGATCATGTTTTGAATGCTGCACGCAATTGCAAAAGGGGCAACCAAACACGTTTAAATCACTTTTTTTAAAAAAGTTCCTGAGAGGTAAAGTTCTGGGAACTTTTGTTTTGGGCTTTTTTTCGTCCGTCCGGAGGCATTTGCGTACTTTTCTCTGAAACTAATGGACGAATTTATTTGAAACTTGGTAATTAGTTAGGAACTAGTGAACCCTACCAGATCACAAAAAATATATGCATATCGGGTGACGTCGGGTGTGTGTGTGTGTGTGTGTGTGTGTGTGTATGTGTGTGTGTTTTAATATAATCCCATTTTCTCCCAAACTACGAGGGATTTGGTGCAAGTTTGGTATTTGCTTAAACTTTACCTGTGCATCCAAGGTAAGACCAAATAATGCAAAACTCGTGAGTAATCATCGTGAGGTAATTTTTAAAAGACATTTTTTAAAATATTTTCAAGCACAAAAACAACTTTTATGTAATTAGAGTGTACAGATGCCTTGAGCCTTAACGAAACTATGGCCTCCTCGTGTTACTTCATCATGGTGACGTCTTAAGTTATTGTTGTTTGTTTTTCTAATGCTTCCAATGGAGGGATTTGGTTCAATGTAAAACCAAACTTATGCAAATCGAGTGACCTATTCATGATGACATCATCTTTTAATATTTTTTTTTTAAACATACAGAGTGTTTGTGTGTGTGTATGTGTGTGTGTGTGAGTGTGTGTGTGAGAGGGAGAGAAAGAGAGGGAGAGAAAGTGAGGGGGAGAGACAGTAAGCGAGGGAACTCTTAGGGTCCAGCGCTTATGTTTTCTTTTTCTAACATTGCGCAATCATATCCTTCACTACCCCTTGGAGTCATGAGCAATCTTGCCACTGTAGATTGTTCTAACCTATAAAGGGAACAGTGAAAGCCCCAGTTGAAAACCTGTCTTGCCTTTGTAGGCATGACAGATTCACTGCGGCAACAGTACCCCCGTTGGAGTGCCGGGGGTTTCAGTATAAATAGTATCCCCACTTTATGGAAATTTAGTGCTTTAAATTCCCACTGTTGCTATCTTCCTCATATACTCTTTCCCATTCCTGCTCTGTCCTATCACTCTGCTATACTATCTTCTTCTTCGCTAGATCAATGACCTACCTTTTTTCTTGAAAACTCTTCCTGGACAAGACTCCTTGTTTGTGTATGAGGTCTGTTGGATCAGCTTGGGAGTGTTGGACGCTTTCTGCCGGGTGGTCACTAGGGCTTCCTATGATGTTAGTATTTAGCAATATAGGCATTTTATATGTATATGTTTCGTTGATGATTTGTAATGATGGTTGTATTCTATTTTGTTTTTGTAACCGGGGGTTCGCGTAGTTGATGTAAACCCTCAGCCGTCCCCCGCGTGGGATGTCTTTATTGTAAAGTGACTGGCCGGTGGAGGGCGTTCAATTTTCCCACTAGGGTTGTTTCAGCAGATCTTTTATGCGGATCGGGGGTTGTCCGGTCCTGATTTGGCTCGGAGGAGTCCGCTGGACCTAAAGCAACAATAAATCAATCAATCAATCATATCCTTCACTGTAACCGCACGTGTTGATAGTGCCTGGCTGACTTAATATAGCACGTTATGAAAAGAGCAATAGAATTACTGGCGCGTGTAATGATAATAATTATATCTTGAAACGACATGGTTACAGCGGTTCAGTGGGAGGGAGTGTCCTGGGCGCACACATTACAGCATTACAATACAAATAAGTATTGCGAATGCTTTATAACAAGAGCTCAGCAGTATACTCGTTTGACAGGTAAAGGTTTCAAACTGTTCTAAAAAGAATAATATAATACGGTTATTAAAGCGTATTCATCGTTTTCAAAAAGACCTGGTGACGATCGTTCAACAAATAGTTGTTTTGCAGGCAGATGCATGTTTTAGAAGGAAAAAAAAGATAAAAGAATAAAGAGCGATTCCGTTATTTGCTGAATTTGAACGTTTTAACAAAAACAGGAATATACGGGGTGGTGCAGCATTAATAGGATTATTAAGGCATAATAGAATATAGCCTGAAAAGACCAGGCCATGAAGGTGCTAGTTTTGCAAGTTGCCTATCCTATCCTATCCTATCCCGTAACTCGGAGGTCGTAGGGGCACCACAGATGATCGTTTAACCAGCGTACTCCATCTTTCCCTGTCCTCAGCAACCCTGATTGTTTCGCTCAGTGTCAAACCAGTCCATTCTCGAATGTTGTCCTCCCACCTCTTTTTCGGTTTCCCTCTTCTTCTACCTCCTTGCACTGTGCCTTGCAGGATGGTCTTTGTAAGACTTGCAAGTTGCATGTTTTGGAAAAGAGCTATACTCACGGGACGAGGACTGCGCTACGATCATGAAAAATCGGCCAACACGTGGTTGAGCGTGGTAGTGTCGTAATTCTATCGGAATTCCGGCGCAGTAACATATTGTGAGGTCGTGAGAGAACGTGGACAATCGGGAAGCTTCACGACCTCGCCACGTGAACATGTTCAAACCTTACGTAGTGGGGTCGCGGCAATTTAAAGATCATCGTAGACAAGTCGTGGGGCCCGCGGAGAAGGGTGTGACTTGGTCAACCAGTCTCGCCATGCAAACGCAGCGATTTCGTCATTCACCGTGACGCTGTCGGGTAAGAACGCTACAAGATCGTAGTGTACTAGCCATCACACGGGATATTAACATGGTTATGACGCAAGAGATCGTATTGGGGAAAACGCAGTAGCATCATAGTAGCGCTCACACAGAAGGCTAGTTTTCTCTCTTTTTGTCTACGTTGCTGCCGCGTTTAGTCACGCTCTTAAATTCTGGGGTTGTCGTGGATGAGTATAGGGAAGTCTTCCTCCTGTGTGGTGGGTGGGGGCGACCTGTTAGGACCCGGCTTAACTGGAAGGATCGTGGATGTTCAGGAACCTTTTTTTTTTCAAGGTTATCAGATCCCGAACCTAAGTTCCTGAACCTTTTGGAGAAAACCTTTTTTTTTTGAGGTTCTCAGATCCCAAACCAGGGTTCCTGAACATTTTTGTTTTGTCCAAAAGGTTCAGTAACCTAGTTTGGGATATGAAAACCTCGAAAAAAAAGGTTCTTGAACCTCCATGAATCTTCTAATTAAGCCAGGCCTTTAGCTTTTGGAAGATTGGGAGATTCAGCGTTCAGACTATCTCCGTGTAAACACGTCTTGAAGCTATATGGACGCTCCACATCACGTTGTTTAAAGTTTTTGTTTTTTTGAAGACGGCGTGTTTTGAAAAGGAGTTACACAAGTATTCACACTTTTCTGCTATCCTATGCACCAACGGGAATCCCCTCTATGAAAAATACTTCCGGTTTTTTTTCTCCGCGTGTTTTAGTGAGTTATTTCCAAATATTCAAGAATAATAACATGTGTCACTGGCCACCTGTATCGTACCCTCACATATTTTTATTTTTTTTGCTGCAGTTTACAGACCTGCCTACCGTTACGGATTTTCCCGTATTTTTACGGATTTGAGACCTAGAATACAAAAATACGCAAAGGCCTTAAAAATACGAATTTTGGCACCTTTTTTTTTTTTTTTTTTTTTTTTAAATTTTTTTTGTTTAGTTTTTTGTTTTGTTTTGTAATAAGACGTTTGTTTTGGGTTTTAAGACATTTCACACGGCGCCAGTCGCTGGTTCGAATCCCGGATTGGTCAACGTGTGATCATAGTATTTTCCCCTTTACCAACAACTGGCCCGCTGGTGTCAGTATAAATCGGTCCAGTAGTCACCTATATGCGAAAGTGTCGTGTGACTATAATCTACAAACAACAACTTTTCATTGTCAGAGATTACTACATTAAGTTCAACCTGGATATCTGGACCCCAGAATCACCAGCCTTGAGAGAATGGATGAAAAGTGGGCTGCAGTTGGGAAGATTGAGCCCTACAAAGAGCTGGCTGCTGTGATGGGGGGGGGGGGGGGGATTTTGACAATCCCCCATTCAAGCGCTCATTATGAGCAAGTGTTTTCCTGCTTAAGAAAAAAATCGTACAGATCAGCGATCCTGTTTAGGTGACAGTACACTTAAGAGTTTGCTAGTCCTCATCCTGTTTAGGTGACAGTACACTTAAGAGTTTGCTAGTCCTCAAGTCCAAACCTGCTGCTACAGTGTACACCAGCAAAGAACTAGACAGACTCAAGAGCTGTTATAGCTTGCAGCTAAAAG
The DNA here is from genome assembly GCA_036898135.1 of Oncomelania hupensis. Taxonomy (NCBI): domain Eukaryota; kingdom Metazoa; phylum Mollusca; class Gastropoda; order Littorinimorpha; family Pomatiopsidae; genus Oncomelania; species Oncomelania hupensis. The sequence continues at coordinate 63,329,578 of CM072518.1, forward strand.
AAAACAGTGCTGAGTGACAGTTTGCGTATAATTTTTCCCAGTCAGTTACTGTAAATAATTTATTTTGTAGCAAAGAACCAGACAGGCTCAAGAGCTGCTATAGCCAGCAGCTGAAGGAAAACAATGTTGACATTTTTGCACATCATATAAATTACTTAGTCCTTCACTATAGATAAATTATTTTTTTGTTTCCAATTCCAATTTAAGTTTTTATCAACTGAATTTTTGCTCTCTAGCAATGACAGTTTTGCGCTTGTTCTGTAGTCAATAAATAAATAAATCGTGGAACAGTGTATTTAAGGAATCAGTTCGAGGTTTTTTTTTATGCAGTGATTACTTCTTCTTTATCTTCACTAAGTTACATTTACAATTGTTAAATTCCTACTTGCGAATGCATCGATTCGCCGAGAGTGAAAATACGAATTTTGGTCCAAGAATACCACATTTTGCCAGTCAGAATACTGAAACTAAAAATCTGAGGTAGGCAGGTCTGAGTTTATTATCCCTTTCTATCGCCAGTGGCGCGCCTAAACCCTACCTACCTAACATTATTTGTGAATTTTTGAAAAATATTCGGAAAATCATAACGCCCAGATGCTGGCTCGAACCCACACCTGTCAGGTGCCATTGGTTTCTGGCTTGTGGACAAGGCAAGTTAGTCCCGCCTTAGCCCACTTGGCCACAACGCTCGCATAAACATAGTCAGTTACTTCGTGTTTTGTGAAGGTTGCGACGGCGAAGCTATGGAAAACTACAAGAGTTTTCAGGTCCTGTTTCACTTTCTGTCGATGATCGACGCACCTCCGAAGTCGCCACAAATACAGGCCTCTACGATTGTTTTTTGCATTCTTTCACTGAGCATGTACTTCCTCCACCGTTTTTATACTTATCCCACTCATTTTCGGGCTCTAACAATCGTCGTTTTCGGCAATTTGCCATATTTAAAAGTCACGCATCAAGCTTTGATAAAAGCAAAACAAACCAAACCGGAACTTGGTTTCATATAACCTCGTTTTAATTTATAATGGCGATACCCACGAGTTGTTATGAGAGGTGCCGGAAAGTTGTGAATTGCTCTACACAGTAACCTTAGGACGACAGCGAGCAGTTATTATTTTCTCGTTTTTGGGCTGCAGCTTTAATATTTTTAAGCGACATGACCCATAATATCACTCAAGATGCGGTTCATTTACTAGTTGCATATTTCGAAAATTGATAAGTATTAAAAAGGACTAAACTATCGATGCATAATTATACAATCATGTCTTACAACGTACAGAAGTTAAACAGAAGTCGCCATCATCGTCGTCATCATCGTCAACATCATCATCATCATCATCATCATCATCATCATCATCATCATCATCATCATCATCATCATCAACAACAACAACAGCTTCTTCTTCGTTTTTGAGTTGTGTAACATGAATATATGACGTGCAGACTAATTTGCACAATATAAAGTTTGTTTGGGAGACCTGATCACACAGTCACTCCACGAGTGGTAGATAGCCTAGCCTACTGATGCAAACTGCCCCATTTTAGACAGCTACGGTGATCCATTACTAACCCACTTGAAACAGTCTTTCACCGACATTGAATACCCTTTGCGAGCACTTGCAGTATTGAATGTGAAGCGCAGCGCATGCACAGTTAAACTGAAACGCCCAGCTCTCCATAAACCCTTGACCCAAACCATACAGCGCCACAAAGGGACTCGACCCCGATCCTTTTTTCTCTATGCTTGAGAGAGAGCGCAAAGCGTCCGCTAGTCGCTTACTAGCACTCGGCTACGCTGAATGGCAGGACGCCCGAGGCGGTGGGTCGTTTTACAATGCCGTCTGAATGCAGCCTTGCCTATCATACAAGAGCAGTCCATTACGCAGTGGCAGAAAACGTAAGCGGTAATAATAAGGGAGTGCGGCGACACCTGGGCGTGGGGCAGGGAGGGTGGGTGGGGGGTTGAGGGTGGGGAGTTTTAGGACCTAACAAAACTGTTTTGATCAATTTTAAATTTATCTAGATATACTTTCGAACAATCAGGGGGGATCAGAACGACCCAAATGTTCGTCGGTCGGTCCGAAGCCATATCTCAAAAACCACTAAACGGATTTTGACCAACCTGCATAGCAGTATTACCTGGGTTAGTGGTCTGCCTCTCGTGCCATCATATTTGCTCTATCACGAAGGTCAAGGTCACTGGAGACATTTTGTTGCTAAACACGTTTTGCTCAATATCTCAAAATACCGGCTGAAGCGATTTTGATGAGTTTTGATTTGCATGTTGAAGGGTTGGGGTAAGAAGGGAACCCCTTGTGGATTTGGGTGTGTAGTAGAGTGACAGTTGAGATGATGAAGGATAGAGATGAACTTATGAAGATGGAACTAAACAAAACCACATGGTCGGTAGGTTGCAACGGTTCGCTATTGATTTGAACCCAAATCCTCCAAATCAAGGAAAACTAAGAAAAACCTCTGAAACAATCAAATAATACAATAGTATAAGCTAAATGAACATTAAAACATTCGAATAGTTAAACCCTTACTACAATTTCCAATGCAAACGAAAGGTGTATGCATAACATGTTATCGATATTCTAGAAATAAATACTTTGAGCCACCATTATAATACATAATTCCCTACATCATCGCTCATATCAAAATAATATGATAAACACTGCACATATGTAATATCGAAATATAAATAATATGAATAAGGGAACCTAAATTATCATGAACAAGAATAACCGAATAATCAAAGTAGATTATATTCAAAATTACACTAAACATAACCGTGAATGAAGTTGTCACTTGCACATTCATATGGCTCAACATTCTTTACTAAAAACTGGCAAAAATTATTCTTAGCAAATAATATAATAATTACTACAAATACATTATGAATACTACAAAATTACTGATAATATTATACAAAATTAATAGCTTACCTCGTCAGCGAGCTAAGAGGTTTACAAAAGAATTTCCAAAAACACAAACGTTGCACAAACTTATGAGCTTAGCAAGAAATGCGTCGGTTCCAAACAAAATACCATGAAAGAGTGATAACTATTACACAGGCGGCGGAAGCGGGGGGGCAAGGGGGGCACTGGCCCCCTCCAGAAAAATATTGGGGGGGCAAACCTATACATTTGCCCCCCCAATATTCAGCCCCTCAAAAAACATTATTTGGAGGTTCAAACCAATAGTTTCCCCCTTTCTCTGGACTGATGCAAGTTAACAATATCTGTGCTGAGACCATTTTCAAAGCACTGAAGGACTGCTTGATCAGACTTGACTTGCCAGTGCAAAATTGTAGGGGCCAGGCCTACGACGTGGCGAGTAATTTTCAGGGTCATGTGTCAGGAGTTGCAAAAAGATTCAAAGATGAGATCCTTGCTGTGACTGAAGAGTTGGCGACAGTTCTTGAAAGAAAACAAACGACTTGTGATGACGCAGTAAACGCTGCTGACATTTGTCTGAGAACACTGTAAAGCATGCGGCATGAAGATTGTTATGAGACATTTTTTGCTGACATCACAACGAAAGCTGCAAATTTGTGTGATGAGCCCTGCGTTCCTACACAGAAGCAGCCTCCACGAAGACTGGACGATGGCTCACAGGGTCACAGCTACTCTTGTCCATCTGCTTACTACAGACAGCAATACTGTGAGGTCATTGACAACACCAAAGAACATTTAAAGAGCCGGTTTGATCAAACAGCTCTCGACTTACCAAGGAAAATTTAAGTTCTTCTAAGTGATGGAGCAGCAGGGAAGAGACCAAACATTCCTCAAGAAATCAAAGATACATATTCCGCTGACATCGACTTGGACAGACTCAAAACTCAGCTAGAGCTCCTCCCACATGCACTGGGTGACACCAGGAGGCGGCTAACTCTAGGATCACCATTTTCCAAGCACTGCCGGATGAACTGAAAGCTTCTGACACTGTGCGACGGATGCTGAGTGAAGTGGATAAACTTCTCAGACTGTACTTCACCATCCCAACCACAACTGCAACGGCTGAACGCAGTTTTTCAGCCCTAAAGCGGGTAAAAACATAACTTCGGGCAACGATGACGCAGGAGCGTCTAAATAAATGTCTTATAATGCATGTGTTCAAAGACAAAGTAGATCAACTAGACCTAGCGCAAACTGCTTACGAATTTATCAATACAATTGAACGCCGTCAGGCATACTTTGAAAAATTAACGGTGTAATTTCCCATGCCAAATGACATGCATGGCTGCTGTTTTTGTTACTGTGATGGATCAACATTGCCAGGTCAGTTTCTCTCCCTTTCTCTCTACCCTCCCCCCCCCCTCTCTCTCTCTCTCTCTCATATGCACAGTTGTAGAAATATATGATATATCTTTTTTATCTCTCTCACATAGTGTCTATGAAAATAGTTCAAATTATTTGGAGTAAATGTCCAGGGCCGGACCCAGAAAGGGGGGGGGGGATACCTGGGTTCTGGCCCCCCCCCCTCCAAATTAAAAAAATGAATTTTTTTAAATGCAAAGAGTTTCAATTTTTAAAAAAATGTTTTTAAAACATTGCAGTTTTTAGTCACTTTTGGTCCAACGTACAAAGAGTTATTTATAGTCAATTCAACGGAAATCCATTTCAAGGGATCCGTTGAAACGTCCAAAGCGTTTTCCCGTTGAAACGACCAAGTAACCCAACCCCTAAGCCTAAATTAGTAAATGCAGCAATATTTTCTTGTTCTGACCGCAAGCCTCTTCCAGCACCTTCACCTTGATACTGCCCTAATCCACTAAAAACGACTTTTTAGAAATATTAATTAAGATGTTAAGTTGATAATTATGACAATTCGTTGTAACGAACATCCATTGAAACGACCATCGCTGAATCGTCCTAAAACATCGTTGAAATGGAAACCCTTGACAGTGAAGCTGCAGAAAAGGACAAAAGATGTTGTCGATGCCTACTGGGAAATCAAAGAGGTCAGTAACTGCATGTCTTCTATTAGAAGAGATGTCGACACAGCGTTCGTTGCCTGGTTTGGTGAAGTCAGCAAAATGGCAAACGCTTTGACAACTGGTGTTATTGTTCCTCGTCAAGCATCCCGACAGACTCTCCGTGACAACTAATCTGCGGCCACTCCAGAAGAATATTTCAAGATAAGCATTGCCATTCCTTTCTTGGAACACCTGTCAACCGAATTGGACTCGAGGTTCAAAAATGCTGGCCTAGCAGTTGATGGTCTCTGTCTGGTGCCAAGCACTTTAATAGACAACCAGGATGGTTTCATGCAGGTTCCAGAAGGGGTGAAGAAACTGGCAATGTTGTGGGAGTCTGACCTACCAGACAACGCTACCCTTGATGCAGAATACCAACGGTGGGTTTGCAAATGGCGAAGTGCTGCTGAGAATGCGACAGCTATCATCCCATCCACGGCATCAGAAGCACTGAAACATTGTGACAGGGATTTTTATCCCAACCTGTTCATCATGCTAAAGAACCTTTGCACCCTGCCTGTCACTACTGCCGAGTGTGAGCGTTCAAACAGTCAATTGCGCAACCTGAAAAACTACCTGCGCTCTACAATGGGGCAACAGAGACTCAATGGACTTGCTTTACTGAAAGTGCACAGGGATGTTGATATTGACTTCAAAGAGGCAGTGAACTGTTTTGCCAGAAGATACAATTCACAAATGGTACTAATGCCGAGGCACCTAGTGCAGCAAGACTGAATTAAATGAAAGCAGGTCGGTGATGTTCATAAACTACAAGGTAAAGCTTTATACCGTTAACGATCAACAAAAAGTAGTGAATAATAATAGTATACAAAACATCTCTGCTGATAAATAAATGTTTGTGTGTGTGTGTGTTGTTGTTTTTTTAAAGGGAGGGGCAGAGGATAATTTTTGTACCCCAGAGTTTGTCAGTTCAATTGTTCAAAAAGCTCAAAGTCCCAGACCATCACAAATGGCTTTTTCAAGGTTCAGATTGCATCAGATTGCACCATTTTGCATCCTTGAAAAAAAATTTCCGGGGGAGCATGCCCCCGGAACCCCCTAGAAGACTCGGCGCTTCGCGCCTTCGCTGAATCTGTAACCTCCCCCTCGACTTTTCCAAGGTCCGGTCCTGATGTCAGTGAATAAAATGTGTGTGTGCCCCCCCAATCCTGAGCAGCTTCCGCCGCCTGTGTATTAATGAACGCATTTCAAATATGCAGCAAAATGCGCACCTTCATCACGTCCCCTATATGCCCAGTGTGTCCGGGGACACTAATTTACTCAACAGACCTAAATCACGTGGAACTAACAAGGGAAATAACTCAATAAAATACTATTTTCTTTACCATACATATTTACGTACCATTAAAAACCAATCATATTATCATTCAACACACTTGTCTATCTCCTATTACTCGCCATACATTAACACACACACTTGCAAACATACATGCATATGCATAAAACATGATTCTGCCACCTACAGATACTTCAAAGCATGGGCCATCCTTCAGTACCAGTTATCGTCATTTGGTCAGTCAGTCAGTCAGTTGCTTTCAATTTCATGAACACGGTTTTGTTCAAAACACACTTTTTGCCTGAAGCGTATCTTAAGAATAACGGACCCGAAATTTCATCATTTTTACTTTGTGGATGCTCTATGGGTTGCTAAGCCTGTGGTTTTATTCATATTTGTATATTTTCAAAGGTCAAGGTCATTGATCTTCACCATTTTCTCAACATGTTTTGCACTTTAGTTAAATCTTGGCTGATCCGAGTTTAAGTTTTGTTTTGTTGCCGATAATTCAGAAAATGACCTTTCATTCCGTGTTGTCCTGTTGCCTCGTTGTGATAAAACCAGAGTCACAACACCGCGACAGAAAATTAACACTTTTGTGTGGGATGGCTTTTAAAATGCATTGGAATGGCTTACCCTCTTGTACTGTTTGATTTTTTTTTTTGTCCAGTGAGGCGAGAAATATATTTGTAAGAGAATACAGCGTTACACAGAAACTTTGAGGAAACACCATTTAGAAACCCACCCTTATCTACGATCTTTCCCCTCTTCACACCGACTAGACACGTTGTTTAAAACGCACTGTCATGTTGAGTTTAGTGACATGTAAAACAACCTGCTACATAAGAGTTATTGACACACAGGAATCCATCCGAAAAAGTTCAGTTCTAGGCATTTAAGAACCTGTATATTCGGTTTACTAGCATACACAAAACCAACGCAGTACATATATATATGTACTGGTACTGCGTTGGTTTTGTGTATGCTTGTAATATACTGGTTCTATATACATTCTTCACATTTCTTGTGGACATGTTGTTTTTTTCAATTTTATATATATATATATATATAAAATTGAAAAAAAAAACATGTCCACAAGAAATGTGAAGAATGTGTTGCAAGATTACAGGCTAAAAAAAGGGGGGGGGGAGAGAGAGGGAGAGAGAGGAAGCCAGTAGAGCGATGATGGCATCGCGTGACTTGAGACCCAAAATCACGGGACTGAGGTGAGTGTAGATAGCTCTAGTAATAGGTCTGCCCACACTGCGTTGCTGACACTAGCCGAGGCTAACGTATACCTGTGGGAGGTAGTTTTGTGCGTCTCAGGTACGCTGTGGTAATTCTGCCTGAAGCTCAGCGACCTTTGTCCGCATGCGAACATCGCAATAGAACATGTATACGGAGCGGTCACCCAAACACGACAATAACGTTATACGAGTAAGCTTCCTATCCTATCCTATCCCGTAACTCGGAGGTCGTAGGGGCACTACAGATAATCGTTTAACCAGCGTACTCCATCTTTCTCTGTCCTCAGCAACCCTGATGGCTTCGCTCAGTGTCAAACCAGTCCATTCTCGAATGTTGTTGTTGTTGTTGGGTAGATTAGTGTCCCCGGACACCTTAGCGTATAGGGGACGTGAAAACGAAGTTTCGATGATATAAGAAGTCTCTCAGTGAAGAAAAAGTCTTGTTGCAGATAAGAAGATGACGTGGAGCGCCGAGGCAGCTACAACAGTCGAAATACAAATGTCTAGATGAAGAGCGCATGGATGCGCGGTGAGCAGATAAGAGCGCCGAATAGGTCGCAGGGCCAATCCTGAAGTGCCGCCGTAATTCCATACGAATGTCGCAAAAGATATAAAGCAAGGCCGAGGAGAGTAGGTAGGCAAGCGCAGGGAGCCATTGGCGGTAAAAAAAACCCTGCTGTCCGGAGGTTGCCAATCTCCACAGGGAATCCTGCGCCGCCCAATCGTAGTGAAAGAAGAAGACGGTGGGCTTCCGTAGGCAAGGCGAGCGGAGGCCAAGCGAAGCGGGCCCTCAACGCAGCACCACCGTCGCCGAGACCGCCGTAGCCCAAACAAGGTGAAAATGAAAGTTGAAGGTTGAAGTAGCGTAGCGCATCGGAATCTCCCACAGTCGGAGGCAACCGCCTCGACGACCGGAGACGCACCGCCGGACAGGTCCCCGTACAAGTCGACAGCGCATCCCCATCATCAAGGCACGATGGGCCGCTGCGGGACAGAGCGCCGCTGTTATGTGTTATGTTATGTTTATCAGTTTATAGTCCCCTCTCTTCCCGTAAGGATTTTCAGAGAGGAGACTTCAGCGCCGCTGTGAGCAGGTGTGGGCTGATAAATGCCTGTAGACCGCCGCAGTGGAAAGTGCTGGTCGGCAACCGCCGCAGTGGTAAACGCAGGTTGGCCAGGCTGGCTGAACAGTGAACCGCCGCAGTAGAAGATGCAGGTTGGCGATGGTAAGAAGTGCCCAACACCTCAGCGAATGGACAACGCTGGAGCTCAAGAAGTTGACAGACACTAGGTACAAGTCCGCCGGCCGATAAAATCAAGGCTGACGGACCGACCCAGGCTTGCCTGTCGCTGTTCAGCAAAGGAATGTCCGTCGTCTCGAATGTTGTCCTCCCACCTCTTTTTATATCCCCTTGGGGTCATGAGCAATCTTGCCACTGTAGATTGTTCTAACCTATAAAGGGAAAAGGGAAAGCCCCAGTTAAAAACCTGTCTTGACTTTGTAGGCAAGACCGATTCACTGCGGCAACAGTAACCCCGTTGGAGTGCCGGGGTTTTTAGTATAAACAGTATCCCCACTTTCTGGAAATTTAGTGCTTTAAATTCCCACTGTCGCTGTCTTCCTCATTTGCTCTTTCCCATTCCTGATCTGTCCTATCACTCTGCTATACTATCTGCTTCTTCGCTAGATCAATGACCTACCTTTTTTCTTGAAAACTCTTCTTGGACAAGACTCCTTGTTTGTGTATGAGGTCTGTTGGATCAGCTTGGGAGTGTTGGACGCTTTCTGCCGGGTGGTCACTAGGGCTTCCTATGATGTTATTATTTAGTAATATAGGCATTTTATATGTATGTGTTTTGTTGATGATTTATAATGATGTTTGTATTCTATTTTGTTTTTGTAACCGGGGGTTCGAGTAGTTGGGGTAAAGCCTCAGCCGTCCCCTGCGTGGGATGTCTTTATTGTAAAGTGACTGGCCGGTGGAGGGCATTCAATTTTCCAAATAGGGTTGTTTCAGCAGATCTTTTATGCGGATCGGGGGTTGTCCGGTCCTGATTTGGCTCGGAAGAGTCCGCTGGACCTAAAGCAACAATCAATCAATCAATCAATCAATCAACCTCTTTTTATGTCTCCCTCTTCTTATACCTCCTTGCACTGTGCCTTGCAGGATGGTCTTTGCAAGGCCTGACGATCTGGTGACATCGGAGTTTCAGTTTCTTCACCACTGTGAGCAGGTCATCGTGTTGTCCAATGGCTTGTGTGATGGTCAGTCGGACTTCATCGTTGGTGATGTGCTAGGTATAGGAAATGCACAGAAGTCTTCTGTAGCACCTCATCTCCATTTTTTGTATTCTTCGTTGTAGGTCTGCTGTGAGGGTCCATGTTTCTCAAGCGTATAGGAAGATGGAGATGAAAAGCTTACTTATCAAATAGTGAGTTGATTTGTGGCACGGTCTCCCTAACGCCTATGCCTATGACGCGTCTCCCTTGTAGATAACCAAGGGGAGACGCGTCACAGGTATAAGCGCTCGCGTGTCCAGATATAGCGCCTGTTGTCAGAACAACGTTTCGTGTGGATTTGAGCTTAATTGGAAAGTTCGTGGAAGAATCTTGGAGGTTCAAACACTTTTTTTCTTTGAGATTCTCAGATCTCGAACCTAGATTGATGGACCTTTTGGACCATTATTATTATTGTTATTATTATTATTATTATTATTATTATTATTATTATTATTATTATTATTATTATTATTATTATTATTATTATTATTATTATTATTATTATTATTGTTGTTATTGTTATTATTATTATTATTATTATTATTATTATTATTCAGAAAGGGGAGCAATGAGAAAGTCTTGATTTGTTACAAAAACAAGTTTCATGCCAAACACAATTTTAAAATACGGGTGATGATAATAATCTGTTGTTGCCACATTAAGATGGAGTGACCGAAGTTGTAAAGTTAAAGTGTGTTGCTGTGGCTGTCATTGGTCCAGATGTATCAGCATAATCATCATAGTAAGTTCCCCCACTTTCTGAAAATGTAGTGCTTCGAATTTCCTTTTTCCTGTTCCTCCTTTGTATTTCTGCCTTGGCTTTTCTTTTTTGTTGTCTACAGTATTCAGTCTTTCATATGTCAGTCACTTACCGTTTTCTTGAAAATTCTCACAAAGCTCCTCATTTGTGTATGGGGTTTGTTGGGTCAGCTTGGGGCTAGCTTGTTACGTTTGAGACGCGCACGATAGATCCGATCGTTTTGTTTTGCAAAGCGTGCAATAACAGAGTGTATGTGTACTTTGCTGGAATGTTCGAGCTTTCTCTCGATTATAGAGAGACTATATACTGTAGGTGGGGCACTGTGTTAAGAGAGTGAAAAAAACGATTGAGCGATCTTGTATGCAGTTGTAGTGATGGGGGTTTGTTGTTGGTGGTCGTGTCCGGTGATGGTGTTAGGTGTTAATGTCCAGAGTCACATCACACATAATTTACAAATATATTCACAAACAGAAATAAAACACGCAGGCTGGAAGGTGTGCGTTTTAGCAACTTTACTGAACACAGACACAGAAAACATTTAGCAAGTAGCATTTACAGTGTTCACAAATCTATATTTCACTCTTCTACAACATTGTCCTACGTTGATTCCTACTTCCCTACAGTTTATTTCCCATTCTAACTCTAACTAAACTAAACCATCTTCTCTTGGTACTGTCCGAGTCTCGTCCCTCTTTCTATCTCCTTCTCGCTCTATCTATCTGTTCTAACTACCACGAATCCCTGTCCTGCACTCATTCTTATTATTATCATTCCAAGAGCAATTTGGCTCCAAAACTCGACCATCGGTCCCAACACTAGTCCTCCCTTCCTGTCAATCAAAACATTGTTTCCCACACAACAATGGAACCCTTCGTGCTGACATCCTCTTCCGTAGAAAATATACATCTACATTTCAACTTTTGACACTGCCTGTTGACAGCACTAGTCTGACACAAAACACAAACAAATGAAATCAAACGTTCACCATTATTAAAGTTATTTCTACATAATCATAACACACACAATAATTACATTAGACAATATACCAAAGCAATAAACATAACACTTCAAGCGTCAATTAACATATATATTCCTAACCAAAATATATATCAACTGCTAATTAACAAAACTCTAAACTTACTAACTAAACATAAATATTCATTCATAATTATCACCTTACTATACTCAAGTTTATGCAACAAATGCTCAAAATTAAAATCTAAATACAGGCATGGAACCAACATTGTTCATACAAACTATCAGTGTCACATGTATCAACACTATAACTTTAATACTCTGACCGCGCACGTACAATGTAGCTACTAAATGATTGACGTATTTGGATGACTCAGGTCAAACATTTGATGGGGACAGGAGGTACGGGGGTGGGGGCGGAGGAGGGGGGTGGGGGCACACGGCGAGTGGCGTGTAAAATAAATTTATTATTTCTACAACTTCCGCTCTTCATTTCACACTTTGTACATTTTTCAATCCCTACTAACTATCTTGGCATCACAACTATTTTCATCCTAATATCTCGTACGTCTGCGTTTATTTAGATGTAGCGTGTTTCAGGGAACAGCAAAATAGATCACACATTTTCATTAACCAAGGCTACGGCCAATTGGTTACACAGTTGTTGATGTTTGCTGAATAAAGTTGGAAAACTTTATACGACGACTCCTGCCTTGTTGCTGAGTGAACAGGTTGCGTGGATAAACGAATCTGAGTTACACCTATCAAGAGTCAAGCATCGGGGCAGAATCAACAATGGATAATTACATGATTATTGCTTTAGGTCCAGCGGACTCTTCCGAGCCAAATCAGGACCGTAACAATGGATACAAATAACAAACCGTGTAACAGGTCTATTGGACGCTCTCTGCCAAATGGTCACTAGGGCTTTCTTTAGTATTATTATTATTTAGCAATGTAGTCATTTTATATGCATGCTTGATATTTTATAATGATATTTATATTCTATTTTGTTTTTGTAAACGGGGGTTCGATAAATTAAAGTATAGCTTCAGCGTCCACTGCGTGGGATGTTTTTATTGTAAAGTTACCGGCTGGTGGAGTGCCTTCAGTGTTACCACTAGGAGGAGGAATAAGGAAGCAGATCTTTTATACGGATCAGGAGTGAGTCCTCTTTCAAGCAAGTTGTGGTCTTGATGTTGTGGTCCTGATTCGGCTATAGGCAATCCGCAGCACCCTGTAAGCAATGAATAGCTAACTAACTCCTCTTCCTCCTCCTCCTCCTTCTCCACTTCCCCATACCACCTATCACCCCCACTACAGCAGCTTTGATAACCGTTGCCTCTCTCTACTCGACCCCCAGTCTTTTTCATCCTTTACAGAATGCTTGCGATGCATTTCATTGTTTTGGTGACCCACTTGCCTGTCAAGTCTGACAACAACATTGTGCTTGTCAGCCTACACTTTCGTTATGACATCAAGGGTTGCGTCCCTTCTTCGCCGGAACTTGTTTACAAGTATATATTACAATGCATCTCCGCTGTTCCAAAATGAAGTATAGTTTGAACTCGATTTAAGGTGATTATTATAGCCTGAGAGCATTCTTCGCTGGAGTTAAATTTTTGAATATCTCTGTTGAGGTGGAAAAAACTTTGAGTGTCGATTAAAAGAAGCAGTTTTGAAAGGAATGGATTTATACATTCCAAAGATAAAATTGTAGTGACAGTAAAAGGACTAATCCCTCATGGATAGTGAAGAGTGTTTTGAGAAAAATTAAAAAAAAAGAAGCACGAACTTTTTAAACGTTACTTGCACACAAAGGAGGGAATTGGTAAGAGAGTACTAGAAATATATCAGTATGAGAAACACGTGCAACAAATATATCAGTATGAGAAACACGTGCAACAAATATATCAGTATGAGAAACACGTGCAGCAAATATATCAGTATGAGAAACACGTGTAACAAATTAAAAAAGCAAGCAAAAAAAACAAAAATCACCCAAAAAAGGCATTGCAGCAACAGACTAAAAGTAATTCGGGTATTAGTGCACTTAAAAAGGAAGACGGTACTTTACGATTTCAAACGATGAGAAGGCATAGACCCTAAACAAATATTGTTTTCCAGAATATTTGTGAACGAGAACAAATGAAAGATTCCAAGACTAGAACAGTGCTGTAAGTCTAAAGGTAAGTCAATAGTGAAAATACACATTACTACAAAGTAAGTAAAGAATTATAGGACTTTGATCCTGTGAAAGCTCAAGGCCTTGTTGGCAGTCGGCAACTGAGCGATGAACTGGCAGAACTACTTTTTAGGCCTACTTTGTTTAAGATTTTAAGATGTCAACTAAGTCTGGACAGATTCCACAGAATTGGAAAATGTTTGAGGTAACTGCTATATTTAATAAGACGTTTGTAATTAACGTTTTGGACAGTAACAAAGCATGTTATTTTGTATGTGAAAGATGCGTGACTGATTACTGAAAGATGCCTAAAATTACTGGCAACTTTTACTGGCAACTTGATCTAATAAACTTACTGACAATCAGATTGAGGGGTAAACAGGTCTGAATACAATATGTACGCAATATGAATAATATAGCAATTCGGACACACACCTCATATTATAAAAGCGAGAGAACAAATTAAATGCAAAAAGAAGTTATTCAATCCAGTCCAACTATTTGAAAAAAGACAAAATGGTATTAGTAAATCGCCATAAATGTTCCTTCTTCTTGGAAGAATTTGTGTTCAATAGATTATGAAGATTATTTACATTTGGATGGTGGTTTTAATTATTTGGTAGCAAGGCTTTACGGTTGTCTTGTAATAATGGAACATTCTTCTTCTTCTTCTTCTTCTTCTTCTTCTTCTTCTTCCTCCTCCTCCTTATTTACTTCAGCGGTAATCGTAGTTTAAATTGCCGCGGCCGACTTGTGGCCAGATCGCGACTTGACAAACGACACGTGGTCCTGTGTCCGTATCTTGAAGGACATGTCCAATATCATTTGAAGTCGTCCTCAGTATCTACAGTCACACTGTCGTTATCTTTGACACGAGCAGTAGAAGCCCAGACTAGCAGTTTGATAGTACTTAGTAACAGTATTGGTGATGATGACGGCATTAGAACTAGTGCCGTAGTACTAAAGCTGACGTCACACGAACAACAATGCTGCTACCATGTTTGGACAACATTGTTTGTAAACTTTGTTTCAAGAGTGTTTTAACAACGCGTGTGGTCACACGGTTAAGTAAATATCTGCAGCATCTGCGCAAAAACGGTGCAAACTCCGCCATTTTCCGAGAGTTGCGTCGTTGACTTTGCGCGGTTGTTCTGCTCGTAAAAACATGGCCGACTCAACCGCTAGCAACGAGCTCATTGAATAAAGTACTGCAAAATAGAAAGCGGAGAAAAGGGAGGCAGTATTGGGTGAAACCTTGGCTGGCTACTGCTATTATTCGTCTGCGCATCACCGAATGCGCATTTGGTGCAGCGCATGGCGAGATGTATGCATTCTGATTGGCTACAAAAAAGCTGCTGCATCACAAATTCAGAGCAGGTTCTATAATCCACGAAACAAATGTTTCAAACATGGTCACACGTGAAACACAGTCCCAACAGGAAAATTGTAATGTGTCTCACAAATGTTTTGTGTTTTGTATTGCTCGTGCATTTGAACTAACATGGGTTCAAAGTTCAACCCGCTCCCCACCCCTCCCCTATCTCGAGGGTTCTTATTCTTATACTGTTTATTCTAATACAGCGTTGTTTCAAGTTCAACAACTGTTCAAGGTACTGGCCAATGCAGGATTTAGCTCAAGCCGCCCGAGGCGCCCATTTGCTGTTCACTGGCCTTCGGTGCATTGTCTGACACATCTCTTCCCCCCCCCCCCCCCCCTCCGTTCCCCGATTACTCGGTACATTCCTGGTGTTACACTCGATGTTGGTTTTGTTTTTATCAGTATTTGATTTAGCCCCAATGCTTGAGTCCTCCTGATAAGTGTAACTCGGATTCGTTTATCCACGCAACCTGTTCACTCAGCAACAAGGCAGAAGTCGTCGTATGAAGTTTTACAACTTTATTCAGCGTACATTAACAACCGCATACAATCGCTTTTCACTTTCTCCCTGTACAACTTATTCTTTACAGTCCAAGAATTTTCTCAGCTATCTACATTTATCGCGAAGATTCGATCGATAGTAAACAAGCAACTCTAGATAATTCTCCAGTAATATCGACCAACGAAAATTATCAACGTTATACAAAGCTTTTTCTAACAACAACGCAAAATCAAATCAAAGGTAAATACACTCTGTTATTGAATGCTTTGCAAAACAAAACGATCGGATCTATCGTGCGCATCTCACACGTACTATTGTGCACATCGCAACGTAACACCTGGGCGATCGGGGATGGACGAGAAGGGACCTAGTGCTAGCCGGGTGTATTTATGTAGCTGGCACTGAAGGAGATGAGCGTCATGATGTTTTGAAGTCTGTGCGATGGAATTTGTGCGTGCGCCAATCAGACCTCGGTTTGCACTCTCATCCGAAGGAATAACTATACCGGAGAATGCGAGTGCGGAGCCACTTACTCTGCTAGCGTTAACACCGGCTATCTTGCTGAAACAATCTATGTGGTAATCTTGTCAATGCGCATGCGGCAGCACAGTTAATCTGGTGGTTAGCCTGGTGGGAGGGAGAAGGAAAGCAAGGTCCAAGGTTTAATTAATGAAGGTCATGACCCCAAGGTCAAATGGGTCTTGTAGCAAGTGTCCTGATGTGCTTTCCTAGCGTGTCTAGTTGCAGGGAGATTAAAAGGATTTTCTGAACGCAAAATGTTTGAGTTGTTGAACCTAAAGAAAGGGGACTAAGACCGTGGTCATAATACCGAAGTCAAGTGGTTTGGAGGTATACTGATGTACTTCCTCCTGTGGCCAGTGCAGGGAGATTAAAGGCTTTTCTTAACACGAAAATAGAGTTGTTTAGCAATAAGGAATAAGGGCTGGAATTGTCCTACAACAAAATTAATAGGCCGTGAGCGGACACGATAAGATTTGCAGTTGAAGACGACTAAACGGGACACAGAATAGAGATTGGATTGGAGTGAAATGCCGAATGTAGTTAAGTAAACAACAATATGCCTAGGACCTCAAACTGCGATGACTGAACACAGAAGAAATAGGTTGTTTAGCTTAATAGAATGGGATATTGGAGAGGCCTTATAGATACAAGTTGTTGGATGGATAACTATGAGAACGCCAGCTGTGACGACCCAGTCACCGTTATCGCTGTGTTCGAACTAGGTGTGACGTGACATGTAAGGGATGCTAGGAATACGATACGAACAAAATAATACGATAGAATGCAACGCAAATTAATGAACATTAAGGTGTAATGTCTACACCACCATTGGCGATATGGCAGACGGGGATAACCATCCCATGGAACAAGGGATAGGGACCTAAATCCACACTGAAAAACCAGAGCAATCATACTGCTAAAATGGACAGTGAAAATGGCAAATTTTATCTTGCCGTTCACGGGATTCGAACCTGGGTCATCGGTGTACCAGTGAAACGCTCTACCACTTGGGCTACGGCGATGGACACAATACAATACAATACAATACAATACAATACAATACAATACAATACAATACAATACAATACAGTATCACTTTAGCACATAACAATAAAATTACTACTACTACTACTACTACTACTACTACTACTACTACTACTACTACTACTACTGTCACTACAATAACTACTATCACTATTAATACTACTACAATACAATACAATACAATACAGTAAGCTTATCACTTTAGCAGTTAACAATAAAATTACTACTACTACTATTATCACTACTACTACTACTACTACTACTATCACTACAATAACTACTATCACTATTACTATTACTACTACTAATACAATACAATGCAATACAATACAATACAAGGCATGTCAACTAAACTTTATTACCCACAATGGGGGTACGATACCACACCCTTCACTTCCCTAATACGCCACCTACCTTGCCATACCCTTACCTTACCCTACCCCTACCTAACCCTACCCAACCTTTCCTACCCTAATCTACCCCTACCTAACCCTACCCAACCTTTCCTACCCTAATCTACCCCTACCTAACCCTACCCAACCTTTCCTACCCTAATCTACCCCTACCTAACCCTACCCAACCTTTCCTACCCTAATCTACCCCTACCTAACCCTACCCAACCTTTCCTACCCTAATCTACCCCTACCTAACCCTACCCAACCTTTCCTACCCTAATCTACCCCTACCTAACCCTACCCAACCTTTCCTACCCTAATCTACCCCTACCTAACCCTACCCAACCTTTCCTACCCTAATCTATCCCTATCCTACACATTATTTTCCGTTAAACATAGGAATTTGTATTGCCTTTGGGTCGTCATCTATACGTGTAGCAATTTATTATTATTATTATTATTATTATTATTATTATTATTATTATTATTATTATTATTATTATTATTATTATTATTATTATTATTATTATTATTATTATTATTATATGAGCAAGTTACCACAGATAATAATAATAATTATTATTATTATATGAGCAAGTTACAACAGATAATAATTTTGTAGTGTATAAGAAAACGAGTACTTACCAGATTTGATTATGTTGTTAATGTTGTCGATGATGTTACTGGTATCAAAACCTTTGATGCGGCTTATATTACCACGCCTTTTTATTGGCGTTGTCCTAACACGACCATGAAACACTGCTCTTCCGGACGAAAGTATAAGCCGAAGTCTAGCATATGCAAACACGCATTCCATCACGTGGACTTTAAAGATCCTGACGCTCATGTGATAGACGGGTGAGTCAAGGATACTCAAGTACACCCAACAAACGCTAGGTCTCTTCTCACCTCCCCTCTCCTCCCAAACTCTCACCCCGCATCCCCGGTCGCCTAGGAATACACCCCGTTGTCTCGGCGTCATGCGATGCGCCCAAGAGCGGCAAGTGGGCATCTCGGGCGGCTTGAGTTAGATCCTGTATCGGGCAGCGCCCTGAGCAGCTCTTAAGCTGGAAAAGCGCTATATAAGGACGAGTAATTTAAAAAATAAAAAATAAAAGTAAATAGTACAAAATGTTCTCATCGTTCTACAGTACTGTATCCAGTTGAGACGTTCTCTGTTGATGAAGTACATGGCGGTCTTATGAGAGCGTGTCGTCTGCTGCTTTAAATCCTTTGCTAAAACCTTTGTTGTGACTCTCGGTCTGTTTGTGGATCTTCGTAAAGAAATGAATGGTTGTTTTCATTGTGTTGGCAGGGCGGGCTGTTTTTTTGCGGAGTTTGTTTGTGTCCGTTTAATTAATAGTACATTAATAGTTAACGTTAAAATAATAGCATAACAGTCCACGTTAAATTAAAAGTATAATTAGTAGTTCACGTTAAATTATTAGCATAACAGTTCACGTTAAATTAATTTCAAAATAGTAGTTCGCAGTAAATTAAGAGCATAATAGTTGTTCACTTGAAATTAGTAGCATAATAGTTGTTCACCTGAAATTAGTAGCATAATAGTTGTTCACCTGAAATTAGTAACATAATAGTTGTTCACCTGAAATTAATAGCATAATAATAGTTAACGTTAAATTAACAGCCATAGAAGTTGTCCAAGGTTAGTACTTATGTAAGCTTTACTTTTGTGTGCCCGTTATGTTTTCCTTTTATATTATATATTATATAATTATGTTGTTGGGGTGCCGGGGTTTTCTGTATTAATAGTATCCATACTTTGTGGAAAGGTAGTGCTTTACATTATCACTGCTTCTGTCATTTTCATTTATTCTTTCTCGTTCCTCATCTGTTCTATCAATCTAGCATCTTCTATCTTCTTCGCTAGACCAGTCACCTACTGTTTGTTTTACAAAAATCTCCCAAAACTCCTCATCTATGTATGAGGTCTGTTGCGTCAGCTTGGGGATGTTGGACACTTTCTACCACATGTTAACTAGATTTTTTAATGGTATTATTATTTAGTAATGTAGGCATTTTATATATGTTTATGTGTTTTGTTGATATTTTATAATGATGTTTATATTCTATTTTGTTTTTGTAAACGGAGGTTCGATAAATTAGAACACAGCCTCAGCGTCCCCTGCTTAGGATGCCTTTATCGTAAAGTGACCAGCTGGTGGAGTGCCTTCAGTGTTACCATTAGAGTTGTTTCAGCAGATCTGTTTTACAGATTAGACGTGAGTCCTCTTTCAACCAAGTTGTGGTCCTGATTCGGCTCTTTGCAGTCCGCTGGACCCTATAAACAATGACCAACTACCCAACTCACTAATGGCTTATTTGCTCGTCTCATCAACAATAAAATTCTGTTTAAACCACACATTTAAGAAGATGGTCGCAGAAGGAATAAAGATTGAGGGTTAATGTATACTCCCATCATTGGCCATACGACGGACGAAGGTAACCATCCAAGATGAGTGGTGACTGGGACCTAAATCAACATTCAACCACCAGAGCAATCAAAGTGCTAAGATGGACAGTGAAAATGACTACTTTTGTCTTTCCCATCACGCGGATTGGAACGTGGATGTACAGGTGTTTCAGGCCAAGAACGTCCTTTTACACCGGTGGGATTGGATATACCGCACAATCATTCACATCTAAAAAGCGGGAGAGAGAGGTGGGGGTGAGGGGTGAGGGGGGGAGCACAAACAGACAGACAGACAGAGATGGCCTCGTACGAGTTACAATTTGTATACATAAATAAGGAAATGTCCTTGAGGAAAGCACTCGGACATCTTGAGCAGTGCGGCATACCTGACACCGAAACAAAAAATGATGACAAAGTACAATGACTTCAGGATTTTAGGGAGAGATTAGGGAGGGGAAGAAGGCAGAGAGAGAGGGGTGGTGTGGATTGGGGGAAAGGGTAAGGGTGAGAAGGAAGCTAGGATAAGAGAAGAGGGAAGGAATGGGATACATGGATATAAGGCCGGCTCAGGTCCTACTGTGGCAGCCTAAGCTTTAACATACGGAGAGTTCACTCAGAGCTCAATAGAGGAATGTAACATTGTTTTAGAGTGTGTCTCAAAGATTCCACATAATGGCATTCCCCCTTGGCTACAGACAGTTCCTTCATGCAGATACGATTACGCTTGTGTGTCCAAGAGGGACAATCCTGTGCTGGTTGACAGCCTGGCCATGGAGCTGCTGCCCACGGTTCATAGTCAGCACTTTCATATATTCACCGATGGTTCCAAATTAGATAAAGGCCAGGTCGGTAGTAATATATACATACCAGCCTTAAATGTGTCGAAGCAGTTCAGGCTTAACAACGATATATCAATAATATCAGCAGAACAATTTGCTATTAACATTAGCTTGGTAGAAGATTTTCCTCACCAGTTGTTTCGCGTTGTCATCGTGACTGACTCTAAGTCGTCACTGCAAGCTTTACAAAACCCAACACTAAATAGACACGATCTTCTGTTGGAGTGCTTGCACACGCTCAGTAGACTAAGATACAGGGACACCGAGATAGTATTTCTGTGGGTACCCAGTCACACCAATACCCGTGGGGACTGCGTAGTGGACAGTGCCGCAAAAGCGGCCGCAGAACTACCATTAGTAACAAACAACATTGGACATACCAAATCTGAACTATGCAGTAGACGTAAACATGCTGCTGTAAAAAGATGGAAAACATCATATCATGAAATGGCAGTCATTAGGTAGTACGTGGCGCTAGACTCCCTGATAAGAGTAGAAATGGCACTGTATCACAGACTGAAAACAGAATATCTTAGGTTTCATGTCAGATCTGCTGACTGTGACTGTGGTCGGGTGCTCAGCTGCCTGCGTCTCTTTACCTGTACAGGCATTTTGCCCAGTGTTGAAGACGCACAACACTTGATGAAATCTTTTAATATTCCTTGTATTGACTTTTATCCTCGCATCCTCAGACAGGATGGAGAGTTACACGTTCCTTAGTCAAAAATGTTGTTAACTGATAGATAGGGAGTCTGCTTTAGGCTACGTCAATGATGGTTAATGAAATGGTCGAACTATAAGTTTTATATAAAACATTTTTAATGTCGATTTCTATAAAGGTTGAAATGTTCAAAGGTGATTATAGTTATTCACATTTACCATTTGCATAATCAAATGGGTTGTAACGAAAAGGGGGTTTACAAGAATTGCGTGTATGCGTGCGTGGATAATCTGCGTGTTCTCCCGTCTCACGCTTCTCTAACTCATAACAATAAACTATGTTGTCACACCCTCTATTAAACTATAAACCTGAAACAACAACAGTAGCACAACTACCGAAATCAACAAGAATCAAAATACAATTTATTTCTACTTTCGTATAGCAACTCCGTAGTTGAATAGTCTCACACTCCACTCACAAAATAAATAGCACATATATTCCAATCGCCGTCGACAGAGAAGAAAATAAAAGTAAATAGTTTCACTGTGATTATGTTCGACTAGTGGTTTTTTGGCAAGCCAGGGTACACAGGATGCTGTTTAAAATGTAGACAGAGAGACAACCGTTGTCTGCGAGTTTCATTTGGACGATGATACCTCCCCATATCCCCCTTGATACCTCACCATACCCCTCCCCCCTGATATCTCCCCGTCCCCCCCCCCATGATGCCTCACCATACCCCCTTGATACCTCCACGAACCCACTTGATACCTCCCCATTCCCCCTTGATATCTTCCGTACCCCCCTTGTAACCTACCTGTACCCTCCTTGATACTTCCCCGTTGATCGTTTCGCAGGTATGGATGAAAGGAATCGACCATCACCATACCCCCTTATATATACCCGTTTCCCCGTTATGCCTACCCATGCCCCTTTAAACCTACCCGTACCCCCCTTTTACCTACACGTCCACCCCATCCCGATCCTTGGTAATAGTAATAATAATAATAGTAATAATAATAATAATAATAATAATAATAATAATAATAATAATAATAATAATAATAATAATAATAATAATGAATATAGAATAATACAAATAGAAATCATAAAAAACACCAAGGTTTTAAAATAAAATTTGATATAAGATATAATAATAATAATAATAATAATAATAATAATAATAATAATAATAATAATAATAATAATATTAATAATAATAATAATAATAATAATAATAATAATAATAATAATAATAATAATTATTATTATTATTATTATTATTATTATTATTATTAGTTTATAAATAATAATAATAATAATAATAATAATAATAATAATAATAATAATAATAATAATAATAATAATAAATAAGTTAAAAGTATAAAGCCTAAATTAAAAAGAAAAATATCCATATTGTAGTGTAAAAAAAAAACATTAAAAAAATATTGCCCGCGGGAGATTTGAACTTGGGTCGCCTTCACGGCAGGCGAATGTCTTACTAAGTGAGCTACCAAGCCTTCGTATAAAGACCATCAATTTTTTGGTGTATATGGGAAACATGCTGAAACCTCAATTCGATTTTTAATTAATCAAATTTAATTAGTTAAACACAAAATTTTGTAAGATTGGTGACATGAGTGCAAAAGTGTTTTGAATGGAAATAAAACAAAATTTGCGGTATTACGGGTCGGCACGTTCTTGACACGGGTTGAATCGAAACCGCGCGCGGAATGAGGCTATTGCAGTTTGTGGACATTTTGTTTATTTATTTATCTCAGAAACGGTTAAACGTTCGGTAAGGAAATGTCGGCTATAACGATTTTGCGGGTTTTGAGCGCACAGCAGGCCGATCCACAGCGCCCAGCACCTACCCAGATCAGCGTCCATACCTACAAACTTTACAGTAGAGGCGAAGAAGGACTTCCGGCTAAGCAATTTATATATATAGATTGTCTATACTATGTCCTCTGCCTACAGCGTTTCCACGTCTTCCCTTTTTTTGTCTTCTTATCCTGCTATTTAGCATCCCCTTCGGCTCCTCTCGCGTCCTCCGTATCCTTCGTCCTATCTTCGTCTTAGACTTCTTCGCTTCCTTCTTCATCTTCGTTCTTCTTTGGCTGCTTCTCTCTGCTGCTGCTACTGCTGCTTCCACTTTTTCGTCTCTCTTCGTTATTCCGCTTCGGCTGCTTTTCTCTTTGCTGCTGCTGAAGTTTCCTCTTCTCGTCTATTTTCTTCTTCTTCTTCTTCTTCTTCTTCTTCTTCTTCTTCTTCTTCTTCTTCTTCTTCTTCTTCTTCTTCTTCTACCCCCGTTGGGGTGCCGGGGGTTTCAGTATAAATAGTATCCCCACTTTCTGGAAATTTAGTGCTTTAAATTCCCACTGTCGCTGTCTTTCTCATTTGCTCTTGCTCATTCCTGCTCTGTTCTATCAATCTGCTATACTATCTTCTTCTTCGCTAGACCAGTCATCTACCTTTTTCTTGAAAACTCTTCCGGGACAAGACTCCTTATTTGTGTATGAGGTCTGTTGAATCAGCTTGGGAATATTGGACGCTTTCTATGATGTTATTATTTAGCAATGTAGGCATTTTATATGTATGTGTTTTGTTGATAATTTATAATGATGTTTGTATTCTATTTTGTTTTTGTAAACGGGGGTTCGATAAATTAGAGTATAGCCTCAGCGCCCCCTGCGTGGGATGTCTTTATTGTAAAGTGACTGGCTGGTGGACAGCTTTTAATTTTACCACTAGGGTTGTTTCAGCAGATATTTTATGCGGATCAGGGGTTGTTCGGTCCTGATTAGGCTCAGGAGAGTCCGCTGGACCTAAAGCAATAATCATGTAATGTAATGTTCTTCTTCTTCTTCTTCAGCTTCCACTTCTTCGTCTCTCTTCGTTATTTCGCTTCGGCTGCTTCTCTCTTTGCTGCTGCTGAAGTTTCCTCTTCTCGTCTCTTTTCTTTATCTTCTTTGTTGCTTATTTTCTGTTGCTGCTGCTATGACTTCTTCTTCTTCTTCTTCTTCTTCTTCTTCTTCTTCTTCTTCTTCTTCTTCTTCTTCTTCTTCTTCTTCTTCTTCTTCTTCAGCTTCCACTTCTTCGTCTCTCTTCGTTATTCCGGTTCGGCTGCTTCTCTCTTTGTTGCTGTTGAAGTTTCCTATTCTCGTCTCTTTTCTTTATCTTCTTCGTTGCTTCTTTTCTGTTGCTGCTGCTATGGATTCTTCTTCTTCTTCTTCTTCTTCTTCTTCTTCTTCTTCTTCTTCTTCTTCTTCTTCTTCTTCTTCTTCTTCTTCTCCTTTATCCTTCTCCTTTCTTCTTCATCATCTTTTTCTTCTTCTTCTTTTTTCTCGAGGCCCCCAGCAGGAAACTTCTGCAGACAAAGGAGTTTACCACAACTTAATTTCTTGATACATAAACTTTCTTCGGACTACTACATATACCTCTATTGTTTTAATCCCTGAAGTCTTTTGTGTTTTATTGCTTTTGTGCCGTTGTGTTGATGAAGTGTACGCCGCACACATATTTCCTTGTGTTTTCATGGGGACAATAAAGATTCTGAATCTGATTCTGATTCTGATTCTCTTCTCTGTGACGGAACCAGACCAGCAATACGACCGCTAAGACAGTTGCTGCATGTGGTGACTTGAGCTTAGGAATGGATGCTTTCCCGCCCATTTGTCAAGCGCAATTAGGCTGTTAATCCCTTTGTTCACAAACGCTATCTATACACAGAGTCACTTGCCGTCCCGCCGTCCTTATTGAAGGTATGCCCTTAAGCTTAAATAGTTCTAGCAAACTGGTTTGACGTCCTATTGCATGACTGTTTGTTAAAAGCCTGTCTTAATTGGAAGGTTCGCGAAGGTTCAAGAAGAATTTTTTTTCGAGATCCAGAACCTAAGTTTCTGAACTTTTTTTTGGACTCCAAAAGGTTCAGGAATTTAGGTTCGGGATCTGAAAATCTCGAAAAAAAATGTTTGTGAACTTCCGCAAACCTTCCATTTAAGACAGGCCATATAAGGAAGATTTTAACTGTACGCAAACCCTGCATTAAAAAAACAACTAAAACATTAGTAGACCTTTGTACTGTATTTCCATAGGCCTCTGATGTTGGCCTTGTTTAACGTTATCTCAAGTATTTGTTGTATGTTCATAACCGCACGCAACCGTTGACATCGTTATCTTAAACTGTGAGCTCTTGTGTGATTTTTAAAACAATCTGAAACAAAAACAATCCGTTCGTCATGTAGGCAGTATCAAAGCGTGGACATTTCATTTATAGTGTGGAATCTGTAGTGTCAAAGTACATTACGATCTCGATCAGGATTTGATACATTGCCCGAAGCCAGTTGTGTTGGCGATACTGCAACGACCAACATCTGTTGTGTTTAATAGCCTGAAATGGAAATGCGATTTTCGTAAAATCGAACTTACAGTCATTGATTGAGTGCACAAATTAAAATATAATACAACTTGCCTCTGAACCATCTTTTTCTCTATCTGGTTGATGCCAGAAAACGTCTCTGTGAAATCACCATTGTCAAGTTCTGTTATTAACTACAAATCTAGCATAGTGCATGCGGTGTTGCGATTTTTATAAAATGTGAAATTACAGTCGATCATTGAGTGCGTAATGAAATTACTATGACTGCATGTAATTGTAAACAGTCTATTGTCTCTCCAGTCGATGTCAGAAGACGTTTTATTTAACGTGGTTACGTAGTGGGATAGTAGGTGTGTGAGTACACCAAAAGGTCTGACTTCTACAGGATCTCCGTCTCAAAATTCTGTCGTCAAATGAAAATCTGGCAAATTGCTTGTGTTGGTGGTTTTTACGTTGTTGAAAATACGTTTTGCAGCCACTGGGTGCATGAAATGAATACACAATCCTTTTTTTTGCTATTTAGCTGAATTGGAGGATTCACAGTGTCAACTTTTATTGTGTTTGGCAGTAGATGACAGTATTAACGAATTTGGCGTGTTTCGGTTTTGACGAGTCATTGAGTGCATGTGTGCATTTCTCATAGTTTTGCATTCACTGTGTAAAACGTCAAGCCAAGACAACGAAATATATTTTTAACAAAAATTGCAACTGATTTGTTTAAACTTACAATAGCCTACCACGTCACGGTGAAACGATAGGACAGATAATGCAATAGAAGGCCTTTACATTGCATTGCTATCACCACCGGGCCAGCAATGCACGTAGTGAGACAACGAAAAGTCTCTGCCTAAAACCTAAGACAAAAAGGCCATCGCTTACGTTTTGAACTGGAATCACCGTTAGTTGTTGTCTAGAACAATTGATTAGGACCTGGGTAAACACCAGACACTAAATAAAGTTTAGACTACATTGTCGATCGCGTCTTTTCATGGTATATCCGACAAGAGCAATTGCGATTTCAATGTATTAACAAGAACAATATCCGTAACAGAAACAATGTGTCGAGTATGTCAGTTCGTAGGAGGGAACCTGGTCTCGCACTGCAAGCAAGCATGGCAGGTAAAATGGGCAATCGCACTATACACTATGTTAATAAATTAGTGGTAATAGGTACGAGGTGTGTAAGTTTTTGGGAAGGTAAATGGATACCTGCGTTATACAAGAATGTTGATTAAATGGGGTCAGCGGGTTCGTTCTTCTGATACTTCTATTACATCTCTCCCTCTCACAACGAGAGATGAGGGCTGAGGTGGTTTTAGCTACGAGAGAGGAGAGTTTGGGGGGAGGAAGGGGGAGGAGGCAGGGACGGCGGAGGAGGAACTCTCCTCATCGTCGGCCGGAACAATTGCTAGTTCTTAGTGCTATCCACCCCACCCCCCACCCCATCCCTCTCTTCACGTCCTATCCCATCCTCTGCTCCACCTCCATATTAAAAGGTTCAGTCAACTCAACAGTCAAATCATTTTTTTAAAATCCATTGGATTGTACGATGTTTGAATGTGTATTGTACGGTGTTTGAATGTGTACGATGTTTGAATGTTACGATGTTTGAATGTGTATTGTACGATGTTTGAATGGGTACGATGTTTGAATGTGTATTGTACGATGTTTGAATGTGTATTGTACGATGTTTGAATGTGTATTGTACGATGTTTGAATGTGTATTATACGATGTTTGATTGTGTATTGTACGATGTTTGATTGTGTATTGTACGATGTTTGAATGTGTATTGTACGATGTTTGAATGGGTACGATGTTTGAATGTGTTTGTACGATGTTTGTGTATTGTACGATGTTTGAATGTGTATTGTACGATGTTTGAATGTGTATTGTGCGATGTTTGAATGTGTATTGTACGATGTTTGAATGTGTATTGTAGAGCGTAGTCCTCTCTACCCCAACCTCCAGATATATTGTACTTTATTTTGTAGGTTGTATTTTTTGTTGTTTTCGGGATATGCTGTAAACTTATTTTGAATCTAAATACAGGGTGTTCCAAAAGTCTTGGGCACATTTTGACATTGAATATTTCCGAAACTATTAAGGATATAAAAATGCATCTGGTAAATTCAGAAAGCTTGTAATTTCAATTTTTACATGGAATGTTCAAAGATGTTCAATGTGAGCACCATTGGTCACACGACACACATCAAGCCGATAGTCAAATTCTTGCCAAACGCGTCCTAGCATTTTCTAGTTGAGTGAACGCCATTAATGGGTCTGAAAAGAAATAAAAAAATCAACAGCTTTACAAAAAACTTATGTAATTAGCTTTAAAATGGCACAACTTTTATCTTACTACCATTCATAGTAATTGAGATATGGGGACTTCAAATGTGCCCAAGACTTTTGGAACACCCTGTAGTTTGGCATGACTGTGTGTGAATGAACGCGAAGAGTACGCTGTATAAAAGTTCTGTGTTGTTGTTGTTTTTGTTGTTGTTGTTGTTGTTGTTGTTGTTATTATTATTATTATTATTATTATTATTATTATTATTATTATTATTATTATTATTATTATTATTATTATTATTATTGTGCTGTTGTTGTTGTTGTTTTGTCGTTGTTATTTTTGTTATTGTTGTTGTTAATAAAAAATAATAATAATAAAATTAAAAAAAAAAAATCTGTAACATTCCTTGCAATACATATCACTTTATTCTCCATTGCGTGAAGTTATCACAATTGTTGAAATCATTACTTTGCTGCTGTTGTTGCTTTAATGCCTTAATTAAAATAAATGAGTGATTTGCAGCGCTTTCATCCAGCCTCTCTCCTCCCTCCTCTGTCCTCGCCCTTTCCCCTCCCACCCCCCCCCCTTCACAAAAAAAAACCCTCACATAAATAAATAAATAGAGGCACACAGTATCCACTGTTTTCGTGTTAAGTTTTACTTCAACTTTGGCGGTTTTGACTTACTTCAATTTTGGCGGTCACTAGTCATAATTTTGAAAGATAATAATAATAACCAACCTTTACCTCCTCCCTCCCCCCCCCAAATTAAGATAATGAATAATATATATATATATATGACATTGTTTTCTATTCCGACTTCTGTACTAGCGATTTCTTCAGATCGCCGCGCATTCAGCTCGATTGAAGAAAAAGCGTGTGATAGCATCCTGTATTATTATTATTATTTATTATTATTATTATTATTATTTTTTTTTTTTTATTTTTATTTTTTTTTATTATTATTATTATTATTATTAATATATCTCTCTCTCTCTCACTCTCTCTCTCTCGCTCTCTCTATATCCGTACTCCCCCGTGGGGATACCGGGGGTTTCAGTATAAATAGTATCCCCACTTTCTGGAATTTTAGTGCTTTAAATTCCCACTGTCGCTGTCTTTCTCCTTTGTTCTTTCTCATTCCTACTCTGTTCTATCAATCTACTATACTATCTTCTTCGCTAGACCAATCACCTACCTTTTTTCTTGAAAGCCCTTCCGGGACAAAACTCCTCATTTGCCTGTGAGATCTGTTGGATCAGCTTGGGAATATTGGACGCATTCTGCCAGGTGGTCACTAGGGCTTCCTATTTTATTATTATTTGGCAATGTAGGCATTTTATATGTATGTGTTTTGTTGATATTTTATAATGACAAACCCGCAATTTATGCTTTGCTTTTTATAAGTTAATACTATAACGTAATGTAATTACTTAAAAATGTAACATAATGATCATTACCTGTGTGTTACAGGTCCCCGTGACAGGACTGGAGCAGGCGGGCAGCGTCCATCGACCTCAGTCCGACCTTCAGACCACACACCACTCTTCCCCTGCGGGCGGAGTTTCCCAGCAGCCCCATCCCTTCGGGTCCTTTCACTTACCGCCAGGATCTCCACAGGTAACGCCACACAACGCGTCAGTTAAGAGCAGCGGCCGTAAGAATGGTCCAGCAGAGGATGATGGTGCCATAACGAAGAACGTCGCCACGACGACGACTTCTACAACAGGCGTCCACGAAGCGGGTCTTTTCGAGGTGAAGAATGAGAGTGAAACGCCCGCTGATGGCCGGGCACCACCCGAAGAAAAAGGCCGAGAGGGTTTTGCAGTCCTCACACCCAGCCTTGTTGTGCGTGAAGTGGGCAGTCAGCTTTGGGTGACGAACAGCATTCGTTCAACAAGCAACGGCCAAGACGCCCTTGGTGGCAGCAAGCAGAGTATGTCGGCTAACACGGCCGATTTTTACAATGGTACTGACGCAGCTAACGGGAAAGGCGACCGCAAAAACAGAGCGGGAGGTTACTCTTGTGGTGCTGCCTTAGGAGGAGCAGAAGATTCATTCCCACTCGCAGAAGGACTGGGAGATTGTCGTGCAACAAGCGTGCGAGACTTTGGCCCAGATAACGAAACAAGACGAGACGCCTGTAACCAGACAGTGGAAGCTGAGTTCAGCGATGCCGACACTGAAGAAATAAGCTATCACGACGATGATTTCGGCGATGATGATTTTTCGAGCTGCGTTGGCGATGAGAGTAGGGAAGTGATGTTTGACGCGGAAACCAATTCTTTCTTCAGAGAGGTCAGCGCCGATGGCGACAACAACAGTTCCTTCAGCTCTAGCAGCTTCAAGACTCCGCGACCCCAACATCTGGACCTGCCTCACACGCACGGAGGTGATGCTGCACGCTCTGCGCCACATATTGGCGACCTTGACATCGCTCCTCCCACGTATTTGCTGCACGGTGACCTTGGCTCGCCCCGCCTTCCTGCTCAGCGCGCTCAACCGTCCCGTAACACCAACATTGCTCAAAGCGCCAAACGTAACTCCCAATCAGCTCAAGGAAAACTGAGTTCTCACAGCGCGCACAATCAGAACGGAGGGAAAGGCGAAAACGATGACGATGGTGACGATGGTAACTTCGATTCTCCGCCATTGAAAGCTTGTTGCATTGGCCCTGCTTTCCCATTAGGCGAGGGCTTCCTGCATTCTCACGGTAAGCAGAGGAAGAAAGCTCAGCAGGCAAAGCAGCAGAAATCCCAACAGGAGAAACAGCAGAAAGAGAAAACTGGGAAGCATCACGACAAGCACAGCAAAGAGAAGCGCAGCAAAGACAATCCACCACTTAGTAGCGACAAGCAGGCCGAGAAAACTAAACCAGAAAATAAGAAACCGCAAGGAAAACTGGAGAAGAGTAATGGCCACGGCGAGAAAGATCTCTTGGCTCAGCACAAAGATACTGAACGGAACAAGAAGGACAAGGGCGGTGATCAACACAACGCGGCCAAAGAGGCAACATACGCACGGAAGAAGAACGAAGAGACGTCCACACAGAAGAAGAATGAAGCGACGTCCACACAGAAGAGGAATGAAGAACGTCGTTCTTCAAAGAGCAGTACTAGCAGTAGCATCCGTTCGTCTGGCCGCTCACTGCAACATGGCCAACCCGCTGCTGACACGTTTAACCCACAAAGTGACGCTGATCAGAAAATGGCGAGTTTAGAGGCGCGTAGCAAAGATGCCGTTGCTGCTGCTTGTGGTTCCGTTTCGAATACATCGACCAACGGTACTTTGAGGGGTCGAGGCACGGCATTGGCTGCTGCCAGAATGGAGAAGAGTTGGCCAGCAACGCCAGAAGATGATGGCAACGACTTGTCCTTCTATCCAGATGATGCCTCTGAATTCCAGGTTCGTATCTTTTGATCCATCCTTCGCTTGTATGTTAACTGTAGACGCCAAACCTAAGTTAGCCACTTAAAAAGAGAGTATTGTATTTGCAAACAAAATTAAAGTGGTACCGTGTCTTAGGAAGTATCGGCTGATTCTAATAGCTTCACTATCCAGAGTTGGTTAAATGGACTTTGCAGGTAACTGTCCCTAGTCCATATATATTATTTTCTTGCCCTCTCTTACTTCTAGGAAGATGTCATAATGTATTACCTATACACTTGCAATTCTGGAAGAAGAAAAGAAGGTGGGAGACGTATTCCTATTTGTTTCTTCTTGCCAAATCCCCCACCCCCATCCCTCCAAAAACAAAAGTTGTGTAGAAGTCATCGCGCGATGAGCAAGTGAAAGTCCTGCCATTATCGCTACTTCTATTAAGATTCACTCCCTCCGATGAGAGTATAAACCGAGCTCTATTTTGATCTAACACGCATCTCGTCGCATGGATTTTTAAAGATACTGACACTCATGTTCTGGACGGGTGAGTGCATGCCACATAAACACACCCAATACAGTGCTAGGTCTTCCCCCCTCCCCCCCACGTTCCTCCCCTTCCCTTCCTCCCTATTTTATCAGGATTGTGCTCAGTTGTACGAGGCATCAGATGATGCGCCTATTGCAGCAAGTAGGCGCCTCGGGAGAGATTGGGTTAAATCCTGCATTGGCCAGCGCCTTGAGCAGCTCTTGAGCTGGAAAAGAACGATACCAAGCAGTTACTATTTTGAAAATGCTTTTCTTGTTGGTTGCAGGTGATGGTGAACTCGCTGACACCGGTGCTTCAGAGGCGGAAGACGGGGGCACGCCGCAGCAACTCGCACAGCGGAGCCCCCAGCAGCGAGAACAGCACCCCGCTCATGGCCCACGACGTCCAGCAACTGCTGGCAGCCTTCGCCTCCGCCACGGCCACGACAACGGCCACAGCGACGTCTGACGTACAGACTGCTAAAGGTAGGGATGAGTGTTTGATGATGATGACGAGGAGGAGGAGGACGAAGATGATGATGATGATGATGATGATGATGATGATGATGATGATGATGATGATGATGATTGGTGATTGATGATTGATGATGATGATGATGATGATGATGATGATGATGATGATGATGATGATGATGATGATGATGATGATGATGATGATGATGATGATGGAACATTTTAGGTATCAGCGAAATCCGCTGTAAAGGCCCGTCTCAGAGCAGCTCCTTTGAACATCACCATCATCCAAACCTATGCCCCAACATCAGACTATGACGACAGCGAAGTCGAAGATTTCTATAAACATCTGCAGGCTGTCCTTGACCAAGTGCCGAGGAAGGACATAGTCATAGTGCAAGGCGACTGGAATGCAAAGTTTGGCCAAGATGCGTACCACAACTGGGGAGACACATGTGGACATCAATCCAACAACGAGACAAATGACAGAGATCTGAAACTCTTGGAGTTTGTCAGATACAACAATCTGATACTGGCAAACACGCTTGGTCTCCACAAAAATCCAGACGATGGACCTGGCACAGTCCCAGCGGGGAGCATCACAACCCGACTGACTACATCATGGTCAAAAAACGCTTCAGATCAAGCGTCAAAAATTCCCAGGACACGCACTTTTCCACGAGCAGACCTCGGAATCGACCACGATCTCGTGATGTTGTCTTTCCGGCTCCACTTGAGTAAACAAAGCAAAGTGCACCAGACTAAAGTTTGACCTGGACAAATTGCAAGGCCCGGAGGTGGCAGAAATATTCCAAGCAACATTTGGAGGGAAATTTGCACCACTGCTTATTTTGGGAGCTGGTGAAGTGGATGTCAACACCATGACCACCACCAGCTGTGACAGATGCCGCCACTGAGATCCTCAGCAAGCACCACCCAAAGAAGAAACCGTGGATCACACCTGAACTTTTGGACCTGTGTGACAAACGAAGATAGATGAAAAAGAAAACGAATACCTCACAGGGAGCTGATGTCTACATAAAAATCAACAATGACATCCGAAAAGACAGCAAAGAAGAACTGGATAGAAGATCAATTTAAGGAAATAGAGAAAAGTCTGAACAAGAACAACAGCAAGAAGATCTACCAGACTGTGAAGCGGCTGGCAGGTGTTAAACAGCCCAAGGTCTCCACGATCCAAAGCAAGTCTGGCATGTGCCTTACAGGAGAACAAAAAGTCTTGGATAGATGGACAGAGTATTGTTCTGACCTTAACAACCACACACCAAACGCAAGCCCATAAGTTCTAGCATGTTCCCAAAACAGAAAAGAAGAAGAAATCCTCCCAATTCCAACAAAGGGAAATCAGCAGGGAGTGGACGACATACCTGTAGAATTGCTTCAAGCAGGAGGAGAAGCGATGACTGACGCCCTCTACATTATCTGTAACAAGGTCTGGCAGAGTGGGGAGTGGCCTACACATTACATTACAGAATCAGAATCAGAATCAGAATCTTTATTGTCCCCATGAAAACACAAGGAAATGTGTGTGCGGCGTACACTTCATCAAAACAACGGCACAAAAGCAATAAAACACAAAAGACTTCAGGGATTAAAACAATACACCCCAAAGAACAGAAAAGCAGGTGTACACAACATGAATGTAGCTTATGAAATAATAAAAGTCATGCATCCTACTTTCTAACCCCTAACACAAAACACCCACCTACACACACACACACACACACACACACACCCGCACACACACACACACACACACACACACACACACACACACACCCACACACACCAGAAGTTAAAAAGTTACCGGTACAGTATTTAATGCAGACTGTCACTGGCCTGTGGCAGGACCAGTAATGACGTCACTTCTAACCTAGTTACAGTGTTCTAAACACACAACGGGAGTTGTGCTAAGTCTGTGTTTATTTCAGTTCAGTGCAGATCAACTGCAATTCCTGGATATTATTTTTATGCGTACACAACAGGACCCACGAAACAAAGACCTGAATTTCCAAGCAGTATACATGTTTTTGATATTATGAACCAACCTGTCATGCAAGGAGAAACTGGGTCAGAACAGGGTTTTCTGATGATTAACTTTGCACAGACTAAGTATGGTTATACATATGAATCTCTTAAAAACTAGACGAGTAAAATCTATTGCTCTAAAAGTAAATTACATAGAATCACGCTGGATCCAGCTGATAATAAAAGAGTCAAGCTACAAAGAGGTAAGTAATAAATGCTTCAACCTACAAATTTTCCTCCACATGCAGGTTTATTATAGCTAAAATAAACAAAACAAAACAATACTTTTACAACCACTCCTACAGGCATACACTCATGCACACACATGAATACACACCACCACTACTGTTAATAACAATAATCACATGATTATTGCTTTAGGTCCAGCGGACTCTTCCGAGCCAAATCAGGACCAGGTGGCCTACACCATGGACCCCGTCGCTTGTCATCACTCTTCCCAAAAAGAATAACCTTCAGGAGTGTGAAAACTACCGCACCATCAGACATCCCAGCAAAGTCCCCCTGAAAATAATACTCAACAGGTTGACACACCAAGCTGAACTTCAAGAAAGCGTTTGACCGAGTCTGGCTTGCAGCTCAGTGGGCAACCATGAGAGTGTATAACATCAGCCCTAACATTATTGAAGTCATCAAAAGTCTGTATGACAAGGCTACCAGTACAGTCCTCCACAACAACGCCATCGGGAACAGGCTGAGAATAACAATGGGCGTGCGTCAAGGATGCCTACTCTCTCCAACGCTCTTCAACATCTTCCTAGAGGCCTCATGTCAGATGCCCTTGCAGATCACGACGGCGCAGTCAGCATAGGGGGTAGAGCAATCTCCATCCTCCGTTTTGCGGATGACATTGATGGATTGGTTTGAGAGGAACAAGAACTTGAACAGCTGGTACAGAGGCTTGACACCACTTCCCGAGCCTTTGGAATGGAAATAAGTGCAAAGATGACCAAAATAATGACCAACAACACCAATGGCACCAGCACGAACATCAAAGTCCAAGGCCAATCCCTCAACACGGTGCATAGCTTGAAATGTTTAGGACAGGAAGTCCTCCCCAGGATCGCACAAACAATTGCTTTCGTAACAAGGTTGAAGCCCATTTGGAAAGACAGGACCATCAGTCTACACTCCAAGATAAGGCTGCTGCGCTCTCTTGTCAGCTCCATCTTCCTATACGCTTGCGAAACATGGACCCTCACAGCAGACGAACAACGAAGAATAGAAACTACAGAAGACTTCTGGGCATTTTTATATACCCAGCACATCGCCAACGACGAAGTCGGGCAGACCATCACACAAGCCATTGTACCACACGATGACATGCTCACAGTGGTGAATATACAAAAACTCCGATGGTATGGCCACGTCACCAGAGTATCAGGCCTTGCAAAGACCAGACTGCAAGGAACGGTGCAAGGAGGCAGAAGAAGAGGGAGGCAGTAAATGTGGTTGGAGGACAACATTCGAGAATGGACTGGCTTGACACTGAGCGAAGCCATGAGGGTTGCTGAGGACAGAGAAAGATGGAGTACGCTGGTTAAACGATCATCTGTGGTGCCCCAATGACCTTCGAGTTACGGTATAGGATAGAATGATGATGATGATGATGATGATGATGATGATGATGATGATGATGATGATGATGATGATGATGATGATGATGATGATGATAAAAAAGAGAAGGAAAAGGAGGAGCAGGAGAAGAGGAAGGAGAAGGAGAATAGCCAGCTGTTTGCTGTGGTAGCTGAGAATATGTGGTGGTATAGAGCTATAGATACAGATGGTAATGTTAATGTTTTTAATTGGTAAGATAATTTTGTGTGTGAATAGCAGTGATGGCCAATGAATGAATGAACCACACGTTCTTCAGACACTAATGTTGCGTTCTTCCACCTCCACAGTCTCTAGCCGCCCAAACGGCAAGACAGTGCTTGCAAAGACCTTCCAGGCGACGGAGGATACTAACGGCGAGGACACAAGCAGCCTGTTCATCAACCCCAAGTTCGCGCGGACCTGGCACGGAACCATCCAGACTACCGGAGGCCGTGGGGCCGCACCGCGCATGGGCGTCGGCGTGGCCATGTGGGACGCCTCGGCCTTGACCTTGGGTCCAGGGTCAAGGGCGGGTCAAGGT
This sequence comes from Oncomelania hupensis, assembly GCA_036898135.1. NCBI lineage: Eukaryota > Metazoa > Mollusca > Gastropoda > Littorinimorpha > Pomatiopsidae > Oncomelania > Oncomelania hupensis. Next base: position 63,366,337 of record CM072518.1, read on the forward strand.
CAAGGGGCGGTGGGAGGTTACGTTCATAACACCCTCCCCGTCATCTCGCGCACGCTGCTGGACGCTATGCACAAGCGGTACTGCAGCTATCAGTATTCGCAGCAGCATCACCAAC
>CM072518.1:63368951-63411451 GCA_036898135.1 Oncomelania hupensis
TATCGTCATCAACTTAATTATCATCATCATCATCATCATCATCATCATCATCATCATCATCATCATCATCATCAATAACATTATCATCAATATCATTATCAACATCATCATCGACATCATTATCAGTAGCAGCTGCAGCAGCAGCATCAACTCCAACGCAACTACCATCGGCTGCATCATTTTACATCACCCGCAATCACTAGTTTTTGTGATAATGCATTGAACAATGTTTCCCCTCCCTCCTTGTTATTGTTGTTGTTTGCTTTTGTTTTTTGTTTTTGTTAACAGTTTATTTTCTTGATACTTTTTCTTTCAAGGGTAACCATAGTAAACCATTGTTCGTTCTCTTTTACTGGGACCCAAGACCTCACTTTTCAACGTAACAGATCCTTCGCGAATTCACAGTGAGTGTTGGGTCTATCAAAAAAAAAAAAAGATTACCCCACCCTCTCCACACCTTCTCCTTTTTCCTCCTCTCTCCTCCATCCCCCCCCCCCTAAATTAAAATCTTTCAGAAATACGGTTTTGATATGAATCGATAAATTGATGTCTTTATGTACCAGTTACCAGTACCAAGGTTGATTCTTATACATGTAGTAAATAGCACCGCTGCGGAAATGTTTGCGGTAGGTTCAGTCGTGTGTCACACAACAACATAAAAAGAGACGCTTATGTTTGTAAGTAGCGCTCGGTTCTGAGCAACAAATTACTGAGTAAGGGAGAGTCAGACGTACAGTTCCTGGCAATCATGCTTGTGTGTGCGTGTGTGTGTGTAGGTGTGTGTGTGTGTGTGTTGTTGTTGTTGTTGTTGTTGTTGTATAACGACAAAAATGAGAAACGGAATTTACTTTTTCAGTCATAAATGGGGTAATTTGCTCGTTCCTCATTTGTCTCCCGTTCCCCATTTGTTTCTAAGTACGCAGGAGTGCTTTTTTAGTGCATGGGAGTGCAGTTGTAGTGCAAAAGAGTGTTTTAAGTACAGAGGAGTGCACTATCCGGGACGGAGAAAATCCAGCCAATTTTCGGGAAAGTTTGAAGCAAAAATCGACCTATTTCGTCGCCTATAGGAGACGAACTAGGTCAACTTTTTAGACGGAAAGAGCCAATTTTGACTTAGATTCTTACATTTCTAGAAGAAATTTGCGTTCTTTCCGGCAAAAAAGTGCTTTCCGACTCCTACATTCTAAAATTACCCAATTTGTCACCACGCACAAGAATGTGTGTGTGTGGGTGTGTGTGTCTGTGTATGTAGGTGACTGCGAGTACCTGCGTGCCGAGAGCAGACCGCGAATGTGGGTTGAGCGCTATACAAATGTTAATACTATTATTAGATGATCACAAGTGATAAAGGTGGCTGGCGTAAAGAGATGAGACTGGGGTTCACCGATAGCATCATGGATCTAATCCTTCTTAGGTGCAATCCTAAGGATGAGGGAGTGATAGGACAGATTTATCTCCCCTATGTCTGCTGCCAGTGGTTGGCATGTGTGGGTTAGGGCTATAGATACAGATGGCTATTTCACTGTTCTCAGCTCCTCAGTGTTCAGCTACCAGCTGGGCTTGCTTGAAAATCTACCGTTAATTGTAGAGTATCGCCACACGACGCCGGAGCGTATAGGCGACTGTTGGTCACATTATTCTGACACCAGCGAACCAGTTAATAATAAGGGCATAAAAATATGGTCACACGTTGGCTGATCCGGGATTCGAACCAGGGACCTTTCGGTTACTAGTAATCCGCTCTACCAACTGAGCTACCCTGCCCCACTTTAAACGAACCTTGAGGTTTAACGTCTACACCCACCATTGGCGATATGGCAGACGGGGATAACCATCCCAGGGAGAAAGGGGGTAGGGAGCTAAATCAGCACTGAACCACAAGAGCAATCGTATTGCTAAAATGGACAGTGAAAATGGCTACATTGTATATCGCCCACCACGGGATTTGAACCTGGGTCATCGGTGTGCCAAGCGAACGCTCTACCACTTGAGCTACGACGGTGGGACACCCACTTGACACATTAGCGAAGCTTTATGTCCTATAATACAAATGTTAAGGACAATAAAATTAGGCATAAATGTCATCGTATAAAAAGATACCAGCCCAGGTCTGGCTTTTAGGACACGGTCAAGGAGGAAAAAGGCCGGCGCAGCGCCAGGCAAGGGGAAGTTAAAAGTTACAATGTCGTAAGCGTGTGGTAGTGGCGCCATGCCCAACCCCAACGGGAATTAAAAAAAATGAATGAGATGTTTATTATAAATATCCAATGATAAAATGAATGAGATGTTTATTATAAATATCCAATGATAAAACCACAAGGCTAAAGACTACGAAAAGAATCAGTCGGGCAACGTTAAAATTATATTATTTCAAACAGGTCAATATTAAAAGACTAGGCCGGAAGCCTGAGTCTGATTGACGAGAGACAGTTTTATAAAAGTTTATAATTTAAAATATTCCTGGGCCAGGGTCGGAAAACACGAGATGTCAAAGACATCTATAAATTATCCACACATGAAAACATAACCACGATACAATTATTTAAGCCGCCAGAATGCTGTCATTGAAAATAAAGGGACTTTTTTTTTTCAAAGAACGAGAAGACGCCTGAATAAAAGTCCCCAGGAAAAATAACTTCATGCGAAATTTGGCTGGCTGGTGACGTAAATGGGAAGGATCCTAACTTTTGGGAAAGGGAATTGATCGCACTAAATAGTTGTCAAATCTGGGTTTGGTTGTTATGTCAGCTATTCATGTGACAGCAGTGCAATGTCCCAAATAAAACTCATTGTCACCCAAAAATGAACATCTTTGATACTCCGGCCTTTTTAATACTTCTGCGTGGTTCAGTTTGGTCTGTCGATGCTATGGTGAGAAGAGTAGGCCTACTTTGCAAGGCCTGGGGCGACACACGGTGCAGTGTCTGGTTTGGTCCAAAATCGTAAAACATTGTCTTTTATATAAGATTAGATTAGATTACATCAGATTAGATTAGATAGATAAATAGATATAGATAGATAGAAAGATGTAAAAAAAAATATTTTATATATTTATATGAAAAAAAACCCGAAAGAAGAAAAGAAATAGTACACCGTTTGACCAAACCAATCAGAACGTAGTGCTTTTTTAGGCCACAGGTTCAAAAACCTAACATCTTAATGTTTCGGTTTTCTGCTTTCAAACTTCTTACTGCGTCATCTGCAACAAATAAAAGAACTAGAATAGAAAGTAGTCCTCCGCCCCAAACCATGTGTTTTTGTTCTCTGTTCTATTCTGTAGACCTATGATGTTCTTGTTACTGTTACTAAGAGCATGCAGTGGGAGGCACTGTGGTCTAATGGTAGTGCTTCGGCTTGTGGATCTGAAGGTCCCGGGTTCGAGCCCTGGCCGGGCCATTGTGTTGTGTCCCTGGGAAAGACACTTTACTCCTGTTTTCCTACTCCTTCGGATGAGAGTATAAACCGAGGTCTAGTCTGTGTCGCATACATTCCATCATAACGGACTTTAAGGATCCTGACGCTCATGTCCTAGACGGTTGAGTGCCGGTAACAAGAACACACCCAGCATGCACTTGGTCCTTCTCCCCCATCCCGGGCTGCCCAGGATTGTGCTCATATGTCCGTGCGTCAGACCATGCGCCCAAAGGCTGCGGGTGGGCGTCTCGGGCGGTTTGAGTTAGATCCTGTATCGGCCAGCGCTTTGAACTCGTTGGGAAAAAGCGCTATATAAATATCCTTATCTATCTATCTACCTTATCTATCAGTATTTGTAACAGGATCTGCTGAACTTTTCCAGTTGATTATCTGGGTGTCGGCCTTTTAAATTCTGTTCGTTTACTTTCAACATTTCTTTGTCCGCCATGTCCATTACTTACTCCTTGAGGTAGGAGGCGAAGTGAGGGGAGGGAAGGAGGGAATGGACATGGGAGGGGCGCGGTGGCGGACATCGGTTCCAAATTTCAAGATGGATGGCCTGGAGTGCGGGAGAAAACTATCACGACCCTGATTGCACGGGTTAGGGACCCCTTACTCCACGACCCTGATTGCACAGGTTAGGGACCCCTTACTCCACGACCCTGATTGCACAGGTTAGGGACCCCTTACTCCACGACCCTGATTGCACAGGCTAGGGACCCCTTACTCCACGACCCTGATTGCACAGGCTAGGGACCCCTTACTCCACGACCCTGATTGCACAGGCTAGGGACCCCTTACTCCACAACCCTGATTGCACAGGCTAGGGACCCCTTACTCCACGACCCTGATTGCACAGGTTAGGGACCCCTTACTCCACGACCCTGATTGCACAGGTTAGGGACCCCTCACTCCTTTCCGATGAGAATATAAACCGAGGTCTGATCTGCGCACGCACACGGTCTCCCATGATTGTGCTCAGCTGTCTGGGCAGTCGGACCATGCTCCAAAAGCAGCAAATGAGCGCCTCGAACGGCTTCAGTTAGGTCCCGTATCGCTTTGAGCAGTTCTGGAGCGGCTTCAGTTATATCCCGTATCGCTTTGAGCATTTCTGGAGCGGCTTCAGTTATATCCCGTATCGCTTTGAGCACTTCTGGAGCGGCTTGGGTTAGACCCCGTATCGCTTTGAGCAGTTCGGGAGCGGCTTCAGTTAGGTCCCGTATCGCTTTGAGCAGTTCTGGAGCGGCTTGATATAGACCCCGTATCGCTTTGAGCAGTTCTGGAGCGGCTTGAGTTAGACCCCGTATCGCTTTCAGCAGTTCTGGAGCGGCTTCAGTTAGATCATGTATCGCTTTGAGCAGTTCGGGAGCGGCTTCAGTTAGATCATGTATCGCTTTGAGCAGTTCTGGAGCGGCTTCAGTTAGATCATGTATCGCTTTGAGCAGTTCGGGAGCGGCTTCAGTTAGATCCCGTATCGCTTTGAGCAGTTCTGGAGCGGCTTCAGTTAGATCATGTATCGCTTTGAGCAGTTCGGGAGCGGCTTCAGTTAGATCCCGTATCGCTTTGAGCAGTTCGGGAGCGGCTTCAGTTAGATCCCGTATCGCTTTGAGCAGTTCGGGAGCGGCTTCAGTTAGATCCCGTATCGCTTTGAGCAGTTCGGGAGCGGCTTCAGTTAGATCCCGTATCGCTTTGAGCAGTTCTGGAGCGGGAAAAAGTGCTGTAGTAAAGAACAATAAAATGAAATAAATAATTCATGCCTAATTCTCTTCCGCCCCAAAACCATGATGTACGGGTGCTTGGTTGGTGTTCTATCAATATAATATGAGACTGCTTATTTCACCTGGAGAATCGGCCAGCGCAGTGAGCGAGCCTTTGGGCTGGACAAACGCTATACAAGAGCGATTTAATAATAATAATAATAATAATAATAATAATAATAATAATAATAATAATAATAATAATAATAATAATAATAATACGAGAACTTGTAACGCGCATATATCTCATCCTAGGGCAGCTCAAAGGGCACTCGTACACACTCTTTCGCATTAACAATTCAAGCACACTGATACACACTTGCCCATAAATTACGTAAAGATGACAAGGCAACAGAGAACGTACTCGAAAATAAGCATAAGAACTTTTCAAATAATGGTCATGTACACGGTCATTTAGGCCTACAACTACTCTGATTTAGGCTTGCGGATGAGGTGGGCTCGGGGGAGGAGGGGGGAGGTGGTGGTGTAGCGCGTCACTGCAGTCTGAGGATTATTTTGGGAAAAGAGAAGTCTTGAGGCTCAGATTTAAATGCTTCTAATGAATGTTGTTGACGGATGGGACCGGGTAGCTCAGTTGGTAAGAGCGTCTTGCTAGTAACCGAAAGGTCGCTGGTTCGAATCCCGGAGTGGTCAACGTGTGATCATATTATTTTCCCCTTTACCAGCAACTGGCCCGCTGGTGTCAGTATAAATCGGTCCAGTAGTCACCTATATGCGAAAGTGTCGTGTGACTATAATCTACAAACAACAACAACAACAACAACAACAGTTGTTGACGGAGGTGGAGTGGTAGGGGGTTCCTCTCCCCCCCCTCACTCCCCCCCCCACTCCCCCCCCCCGATGGGTGTTTGTAAAGAAAAGGAGGTTTGACCTGCAGTTTTAAGTTTTGTATGAGGTACGTTGAGGTTGAGGTTGAGGTTGTCGTTTGAGGAACGGAGTGGTCAGAATGTTGATAGAGTGAGAAATAACTACATAAATAAAATAAAAATAAATTCCCCGTGTTTGTCACCATTTTTGGTCTCATCTGTTCTGGTTGCGAAGGGAGAAATGTCAACGTAACTTATACTATTTTCTGGTGTGTTTGTTTTTTTGTGCGTGCTGCTGTGAGTCAATGTGGCGTTGCATCATATGGTAGCGCTGAAAGTTGTCAACAGCCATTTGCCATTTGCTTTAAAGATCCTTGTTCATGCCAGAAGAACCTGAGGTTCAGTTTAGTGACAGGCATCTTTTCCACCCGGTTCGTGTTCACGCCTGAAAGAAGGGAATTACAGTATAATATCGCTGATATAGGTTATGATAAGTGCTGTTGTGTGCGTAATCTTCCTTGGTGTATTTCCAGACTTCCAAATAGACGGGGAAATCAGAACCCTCCAATCCAGTGTGCACTTGTAGTTGTAGGACGCACAACTCCATTTCGCAGAGACATGCTCGGGGCACAGGGGGAAATGGGAAAAATCAGAACGAGACAAATGCCTGTCTGTCTGTCGGTCGGTCGGTCGGTCCGTTGGACCCCATATCTCAAGAACTACTCGGCGGATTTTGACCAAACGTCAAAGTGACATTACTTAGGTGGAGGTGGAGGTGGAGGAGGTGATGCTGTTGCTGCCTGTTGTTTACGTTTCTGTAGGCACCTTGGAGTAAAGGGTTAAGCAAACAAAAGAGGTTTGGAAGTTTGGTTTGGGTTATATCAGAGTTTGCAAGTTGTCAAGGGGTGGTGCAGTGAACACTTTAAAATGGGAGGTTTAGGAAAGTTGGTCCGTTGAATCGACTGAGTTTCTTGTTTTGTAAACGCTCAGTGTGCGCGCGACATTTGAACAGGAGATTGATGATAGCAATGTGAACAATTTTCCCGCTAATGTAGCGAGCGCCATTGTGTGTGTGAGAGAGAGAGAGAGGAGAGTGAGAGAGAGCGAGCGAGGAGGGGGGTGGGGGTGGGAGGTGGCGGTAAAGGGGACGGGAGGAAGGCACGCAACTGCAGTGACCCAGATTGTTGTTATATTTGGACAGGAGAAAATCCTGTGCGACAAGTTTCGACACTAATAATGTCGCGAGCGCCACGGTTCGGGATACCTGCAGCTAAGCGGACCAAAAGCAAGGTTCGGACTTATCAGTTAGTACACGTCACCTTAGACTTATGTAGACGTTGCTTTTCGTTTGAATATTTTTTAGATTTTGAAAGAGCCTACAGAGGGATACCGCGGATGACGCAGTAGTGCGGTGGTTTGGCCACACGCTAGCAGTGTTTCATGTTAAGCCACCTCGGGAGGGATTACTACTTGGATGGGTCGCCATCCTGAGAAGACAACCACCAAACCACACGGAAAGATTACAACCAGCGCACGGCAAAACCACCAGTCCACCCGACCCCTTGGGGTCATGAGCAATCTTGCCACTGTAGATTGTTCTAACCTATAAAGGGAAAAGTGAAAGCCCCAGTTGAAAACCTGTCTTTCCTTTATAGGCATGACCGATTCACTGCGGCAACAGTACCCCCGTTGGAGTGCCGGGGGTTTCAGTATAAATAGTATCCCCACTTTCTGGAAATTGAGCGCTTTAAATTCCCACTGTCGCTGTCTTCCTCATTTGCTCTTTCTCATTCCTGCTCTGTCCTATCACTCTGCTATACTATCTTCTTCTTCGCTAGATCAATGACCTACCTTTTTTCTTGAAAACTCTTCCTGGACAAGACTCCTTGTTTGTGTTTGAGGTCTGTTGGATCAGCTTGGGAGTGTTGGACGCTTTCTGCCGGGTGGTCACTAGGGCTTCCTATGATGTTATTATTTAGCAATATAGGCATTTTATATGTATGTGTTTTGTTGATAATTTATAATGATGTTTGTATTCTATTTTGTTTTTGTAACCGGGGGTTCGCTTAGTTGGGGTAAAGCCTCAGCCGTCCCCTGCGTGGGATGTCTTTATTGTAAAGTGACTGGCCGGTGGAGGGCATTCAATTTTCCCACTAGGGTTGTTTCAGCAGATCTTTTATACGGATCGGGGGGTTGTCAGGTCCTGATTTGGCTTGGAAGAGTCCGATGGACCTAAAGCAACAATCAATCAATCAAAAACCAGTCCACCCAACTAGCTGTGAATGGGTGGGTGCCTGGATCTGTTCACAACCGGGGAAGGTACTAAAGCTGCGAGGGAGAGGAGATAGGCCCCCACCTCATGAAGCTGGCCTAGAGAAAAAGGAGGTCCCAAAACGCTTACCTTCCTCCCCAACGACCGAAAGGTTAGGGTAAAAACATCTTTTTGTTCAGGAAATTCATCCTGTCAGAGTTGGACAACCTAATGTAGCTGTGGGATGTTAACACGAGTGAAGGGTCATAACTGCAGCTAAAGAGACACATGTGAACTAGAGATCATCCTGTTAGTTCGTCCCTTTTTGTTGCGAGCGTCTACGTTATATATTGCTGCTAGTTTGGTTGGGCAAAACAATGCTTTCCCCAATTTTCGCTAAGTGACCTGCGTACTAAGTGTTGAAAGAAAAGACTTGGAATAGGTCGGGAGGCCTAAAACAATCGCCGCTATCTACTACTACTACTACTACTACTACTACTACTACTACTACTACTACTACTACTACTACTATTATTATTATTATTATTATTACTACTATTGCTACTATTACTGCTACTACTATTACTACTGCTATTACTACTACTATTGATACTACTACTGCTATTACTACTACTATTGCTAATACCACTACTGCTATTACTACTACTGCTACTACTACAGGCTACAGCTACTACTGCTACTACTACTGCTATTACTTATACTACTTATACTGCTACTACTACTGCTGTTACTACTTCGGCTGCTGCTACTACTACCGCTACTACTACTACTTATACTGTTACTACTTCGGCTGCTGTTACTACTCCGGCTGCTGCTACTACTACCGCTGCTGCTACTACTACTTATACTGTTACTACTACTACTGCTGCTATTACTACTTATACTGCCACTACTACTACTGCTACTACTACCACTACCGTTATTACTACTACCGCTACTACTACTTATACTGCTGCTGCTACTATTGCTGCTACTATTATTACTAATTATACTGCCACTACTACTACTGCTGCTATTACTACTTATACTGCCAATACTACTACTGCTACTACTACCACTACCGTTATTACTACTACCGCTACTACTACTTATACTGCTGCTGCTACTATTGCTGCTACTACTATTACTAATTATACTGCCGCTACTACTGCTGCTACTATTACCACTACCGCTACTTTTACCGCTACTACTACTTATACTGCTGCTACTACTATTGCTACTACTACTACTACCGCGCTGCTACTTCTACTACTACCGCTGCTACTACTATACAACTGATGCTGCTTCTACTGCTACTACTACTACTGCTTTTGCTGCTGTTCCTTCTACTGCTACTACTACTACTGCTGCTGCTGCTGCTACTACTACTACAATATGCAATCCAGGTCTAAAAACTTGTTTTGTAGCAATAAAGTGTTTTAAGTCCAAGATATATTTGTTTTATATTTATACACTTTGCCTCAGTTTCTTTAAGCCTCTTGTTTCGGTGTTCCCACTTGTGTTTTCTATTGCCTGGTAACTGGTTCAGTATCTTCAAACGCCCTGTTTGTGCAGCAAGAGAGGGCTATTAGTTTGGCTGGGTAACAAAAATGTTTGGTTTTTGTCAACCGCCTTTTGCGATTCGAATTCAAATAGGATTTGTGGACGTCGTCGTGGTGATGATGGTGACTGGGCATACTTCAAACCCACACACATATATATATATAGGCCTAGCCATTGCAAAGAGGGGATGCTGTTTGAAAGTAGGCCTATTACGCCAGGATTGTTGTATATATTAGTCATGTAAAGGCTGTTGTGATGTACAATGTGTTGGTATCTTTCAGTCTAGAAGTACTGTGCTAAGCTGTGTTGTGTCGTGTTGCTGTGGTTGTGTTGGTTGGGGTCATTGTGGATGTGTTCAGTTGTTACGTGTAGAATCATCATGTGTTCTGCCAATTTAAATGCTGATTAAACCGTCTCGACACTCTTTTTTTTAAACAATTGTCAGACCTTCTGGGCTGGGTAGAACTGATGAAGATTATAGCGGTGGTGTGGCTATTTAATGTTACAGACTCATCTACAGTGCGAAGTTGTTTCGTGTTGTTAAGGTTATGTGCAATGCCATCACGCATATTTCTAATTTAAATGCTGTCAATCAGGCTGATATTATGACCACTACGATTTGTATATATTCCCTATTATTCCAGCAGGCTGCTGTGAACCTTATAGGGATTTACCTACCTTCCGGATTTTCCGAAGTGATGCTGTTTTCCCGACACTGGAGTACGTGCTCACCTGTCTTCATCCTTATTTGAGCGTTCTTAGATAGCGCTTTTGCAGCTCAAGACCTGCTCAAAGCGCGGGATCTATACAGAATCTAACTCAAGCAGCCCCAGTCTTCACAACCGACTAATGTTCATTTTAAAGGTTTCACTTTTAGTTCTGCCTGGACCCTTATCAGCTGATGTAAAAGATAACATGACTGATAATTCAAGGAAAAGAAATCCAAACGGCAACAACTGCAGCAGCAATAGTAGCTACATAGTAGTACTTGAATGTGAAATGTTACTGTAAATCGTTTTCTTCGCTAATAACATTTCGGTTGCATATTGCCACTTCTCTCAACAGCAAAACGAAATGATCTAATTCTAGGTTATGTCCTGACAATGCTACACGTAGCATCCTTTAGCCTGTTGTATTACGTCGAGTCTTTGAACTGTACCTATAAAAACACATTAGGTGGGTATTATTGGAACAATAACTACATAGGCTAATAATACAAAAAAAATGTGCGCGGTTCCTGTTCAACAATGGCAGGAAGTGCAACATGATGTGGACCGACTCATACTCAAACTCAAAGGTCACATTTTTGTCATCTCCACGCGCCAAACCCAGAGTATCACATACACAACAATATGAGTTGTCGCTTTAAGAGTCTAAAATTCTGGTAATAATATCACATGCGCCCTATATCCTGTACATGGGAGCGATGTCCAAGCCTATAATAATAAGCGTCCCTCTCTGTAGAGAAATATAATATTCGGGCGCCTGTGTAATAACCTTCTAGCTTGTTTCCTGTAAGGAGCCTTCTATGACGTCTGTAGGATTTTGTCACCGTGAAGCATAAGCTGAACCAGAAGTCTGATATACAGTAAAACCTTTCGCGTAACCTTAAGCTTACGAGGGGCCGTAATAGAGAGAACTGGGATTAACATTATTGTCTTAGACAATTTCTTTTAACACCGCTCTGTGCTTCAGACCCCTGATTCATACCGATTGCACATCACAGGCAAAAGAGATGAACGTCAACATTTCGCAAAAAAAAAAAAAGAAGAAAGAGATTACTCTTATATAGCGCACTTATAAGCTCAGAGAGCTTCTCAAAGCGCTGGCCACTACTATCCAGCAATCACAAAATAGTTTGCTGAAGTCAGGATTCGAACCCACGTCGCCCGAGACGCGCGTACACAAGTCGAGCGCTCTGACGACTGAGCTATCCCTGCCGCCAACGCGCACAGGATTTGAAACTGACGTCTGTGGCTGTCTGTCAAATTCCTGAACTGCCCACTTCAGTTGTCAATAGACTACATTCACGTATTACGATAATAGTATCAGTATTCGGATATTTTTAGTCAGTGCGTTATTGTTAATCGTTTGTTGAGACACTTTCAAAGACGGCAGGGTCTTAAATAATTACGCTTTGTTTTACGACTTTGGGTGGGAGTATAAACCGAGGTCAAGTTTGTGCACGCACGCATTCCACCGCACGGACTTTACAGATCCTGACGCTCGATCGTATCCTAAGACGGGTGAGTGCCGGCCCTCACAAATACACCCAGCACGCACTAGGTCCCTTCACCCCCATCAACAGTCGCCCAAGGCGGTGCTCATTTGTCTGCCTAAAGCAGCGAGTTGGCGCCTCGGGCGGCTTGAGTTAGATCCTAGGTCGACCAGCGCCTTGAGCAGCTCTTGAGCTGGAAAAGCGCTGTATAAGAACTATGAAATAAAGAAAGAAAGAAATACATAAATAAATAAATATAATGTGTCAATATTATGGCTAGTTGAAGCTGTCGTCTGTTCGTTGTGGAATTTGCATGTCCTCTTCAGTAAAAATGAGGTCCTTGAAACAGACTAAAGTGCGTGTATAGCCATGATGTCAATGATGTGACAAAGTGTCCCGGTGCAGCTTCAATATTAGCTGTACTGGAATTGCCAGTGGTCGACTCCATTTTTTTTAAAAGCCACTTTTGCTTTTGTTAGAATTGTAGCAATACGTTGCTGAGTGACTAGACTGCGTGACAGTGGACACGGGATTATGACTGTTGTTTGAACGATGCACATCTCACAACAGTGTTGAATATTATTGGACTTTAAACATCTTTCAAAAACAATTTCATCAGCGTATTCCCTTCAAGGCAGACGATCAACTAATAATAACAATATCCGTTAAGCATATTTTGTTACACAAAGTCCCGTATTGACTGGCAAGTAGTTGACAGAAAATAATATTAAGTATGGTAAAGAAAACGTAGTAGTTATAAAGATGATATTATCTATCATATAGCAAATAGTAATAGATTATTATTATTATTAAGTAGGAAAGTTATTATAAATTGTTTATGCAGGTAAGAATTTTGTTTCGCATACAATACAAATGTCTATAGTTGTTCTTATTTTATTTTATTTTAAATTAGAGTGTTTCTCAAAAGCACTGCGATGTCAAAAGTCTTTTAAATAAAAGATTCATTTATTCATGATCCGCTGTTGTCAGTCGGAAGACAGTGTATTAGCAAAAAACACACCACAACCGCAACAACAACAACAGCAAAAACAGCAACAACATCGTCAACAACAACAGCAGCAACAGCAACACGGTAAAAAGTGTAAGACAACAGGACAGTCTGATTCTGTGTTTAACTGAAAATCGAGATGCCGTCATTAGTTTTTACATGTATTTAATGCTCAGTTTGAGATCATCTTCTTCAGGTTAGCAACCTCGATCTATGGTTGAGATCGTGACTATGCTGTTATGGATGAGTGTATGAGGTTCAGATCTTCGCGTGTGTATATTTTTACTGCAATTACCGAGATCCCAGGAGTCATGAATGATCTGGACTAGGGACCGCTTTCCCATGAAAGATGATAGACAACAGAGGAGTGAAAGTGATTTTGAATATCGTAACGATGTGGAGGACGTATAGTTTTGACCATCATCGTCGTCGTCGCCGCACTCGTCTGCGTTGGTATCGTCGCGTGAGATTGTCACTGTCATGCTGGTTTCAGGTAGAGTTGAAAACGGATTTTAATGTTTAATTTTGTCCAGATAAATTCGTCTAAACTTTTGAATTTGTTCATGATTTGCTACACGTTTTAGATATTACAGCAAATGACATTCGTTGCTCGCCATTCTCCTCATCCTTTCCTGCTCTTCCTTTTTTTCTTTTTCGTCTTCTTCTTCGTCGTCGTCTTCGTCGTCGGCGTCATCATCATCATCGCCACTACCACCACCAATATCATCATCATCACCATCATCATCATCATCATCATCATCATCATCATCATCATCATCATCATCATCATCATCATCATCATCATCATCAATATCATCAGTTTAATATTGATGTAACCTGTGCATGAAGGGAATGTTCCTAATGTATGAAATCTGTTGTTTAATTTGTTTCAGAAACGCTTCAGGAACCGAGACGATGACGGTAAGCTAAGTTCTTTGTTTTTTAGTAGATGAATTTGTTTGGTTGGTTGGTTGGCTGATTGGTTGGTTGGATGGTTGGTTGGTTGGTTGGTTTTTGTTGTAGCTGGATCTTTTGTTTTGTTGATCTTTTGTCTCGTCGTTCTCTGCATTGTCTCTATGTCTGTGCGTGTCAGTCTCTCTTTCTGTCGTTTTCACTAGTTTGTTTTTATTGTGGTTTTGTTTTGTTGCTTTATAAATTACCCAACAAATTAATGTCCGTTGTAAATTCATGAACAGATAATTTAGACTTTGCTGTTTCTCTCTCTCTCTCTCTCTCTCTCTCTCTCTCTCTCTCTCTCACTCTCTCTCTCTCTCTCTCTCTCTCTCTCTCTCTCTCTCTCTCTCTCTCTCTCTCTCTCTCTCTCTCTCTCTCTCTCTCTCTTAATCTCTCTCTGTCTTACTCTCACTCTCTCTCTCACTCTCTCTCTCTCTTTATAGTGTGTGTCTCTGTCTGTCTTTCGGTCTGTCTCTCTCTCATTCTGACCATAGGTAAAGACATAAATCTGGCCCCACAGTCGGTGCGCATATGTGGTCAGTGACAAGTTGACCTTGAGGTCAGAGGGCCTAAGGGTGTTAACCCACCCCTCACTGACCACTCGCACACATTGACGCGCGCCAGTAAGAATATGAAGGGTTTGAACCTTTGACCGGCGATGGAAGAAATTCGTCATTTGATTCCGTTTCCGTGGTCTGCCACGGCGTCAGACAAACAACGTTCATTTCACTCACAATGAAGAACGGGTCGAATGATTGGAGATTTAATTGTTTGTTTGGCAAACCAGACAGTGGCGTATGTGCTGTTTATCTCTTTGATTGTGATTATTTATGACGGTCCAACCCAGTGAAGGTTGGCTGCTTTCCTATCCCCATTGTTCAGGGTGCGCTAAACTGCGTCTGTCGTGCTTTTTGTGGAGAAAGTTACTCCAATTTCACCTAGCCAAACCAAATCAACTTAGAGGAAGGGGTGTTTGTATAACTGCACACTCACAGACAGACAGACACTCACACACACACACACACACACACACACATACACACACACTTACCTCTGGGGGTTGGCTAGGGCTGGGGAGAGAAAAAGAGGGGGGAAGAGAGAGAGAGCAAAGACCTTGATATATAAAGGCATGCCATGAGGCCCACTTCCGGGAGTTCGCTACTTTCGATATTAGAGAAGCGCCACCTAGCGAAATAACTGTCGTCACTTGGGAAAATGCCGCGCGCTAAGAAGAAAGTACGACAAGGTGGCACACATTGTGGGGTGGTGCTCATAGAAAAACAAACACACACACACACCTACACACACAAAATATAGAACTGCTCAGGTCTTGATGTCTCAAGCCAGTAATCTTTGAGTACAGATTAGCGATACTTGACAAGCTGTTTCCATCAGATACAGATAAACTTCGAAACCAGCAAATAATAGAAAATTTATATAAATGACTGATAAAATCGACTAAGTATATCTGAGCTAACAGAAAAACTATTGAGATGGCGGAGAAGATGCACTCTCTCTGTCCACGTTTTACAGGACATTCGGTGTTTACATTACATTTCAGTTTGTTATAAAATATAGTACTCAAAAAGTTAAAACTCTAGAATTTCTACAGGCTTATATAAACATTTATAGCAAGTAAAGATAATATATCAGATAAAATAATATGATAGCAGGGGCATGCTGAACTTATCAAAGTAGGAAAGTAGCATGCAAACTTACTTCTTTTGTTTATCAGCATGAGATCAGCTTGACTGTTTTAAAGTAGTATATATTTTAATATAACAAACTACTTTTATTTATTTATTTATTTATTTTTTTAATTACGCAAAACAAATAAAACTGTGAAATAAAAGAGCTTTTGCATCGACTGTAGACCTTGCCGACACAGTTGTTTATTGAACGCGTATTACCTCCCTTGACATAGAAACAGGACTACCGCTAGGATCGCTGTTTTACATGTAAACTCTGTTGAAGTGGAAGGAGGAAGGAAAACGAAGCTTAACGTCCTATGGCATCAGCGTTAAGGACGATCACCACGTCGCCACCCTGACAACAATGATCATCATCATCATATCAAAGATGAGATCCTCCGCTCTTCTTCCGATACAAGACTGCTTTCTATCCCCCGTGTTCACTCAAAGACCTATGGTGAACGATCTTTCTCTTTCTCTGCTGCTACTGCCTGGAACTCACTACCGATGCAACTCCGACATGCTCCATCACTTTCTTCCTTCAAGCGCCAATTAAAGACCCACCTTTTTAACACGCAAACTCAGTAATTTTCACTCCCCCTCCCTTCCATCCCCATATGTAATCTTTTACCAAGTCACGTCATCTGTTCATGGATGGTGGCGGCACCGGCTCGGTTCTTGGTATTCATATTATCTTTTGCTTTGCATGGCTATGTTTTTACTGTAATTATTTAACCATTCGATAAGTGTATACCTGTTCTGTGCGTGTGTGTGTGTGTGTGGGTGTGTAGGTGTGTGTGTGTGTGTGTGACTGCACGTGTGTTGTCAAGCGCGGCGAGCTCGCATTCCTTACCGTTTGCGAGGTACCGCGCGATACAAATGTACTGTATTATTATTATTATTATTATTATTATTATTATTATTATTATTATTATTATTATTATTATTATTATTATTATTATTATTATTATTATTATTATTATTATTATATATTATTGTTGAAGTGGGCCTCATGGCATGTTTTTATATATCAAGGTCTTTGGGGAGAGAGAGAGAGAGAGAGAGAGAAAGAGAGAGAGAGAGAGAGAGAGAGAGAGAGAGAGAGAGAGAGAGAGAGAGAGAGAGAGATTGGGTCGGGTCGTGGTTTTTTCAAGGGAAGGTACAACGAATGTCTTGCTTGCAGCGACGTGCGGAGCGGTTGCTCCCCTTGGAACAGCTGTCGTATAGTCTCAAATAGTTTCGCGCCTTCGCCTTTTGTGGATGGTTGCGCAACTTGTGATTACATAGATTTCTTGATTTTTTTTTTATTTGTTCTTACTAAATGTGTTGTACTACCCCCTAACCTTATATTTTCTCAATGTACACATTATCACCCGTAAAAAAAAACCAACAACAAACAAACAGGAAAAAAACAACCCACAAAGGATAGATTATTTTGTATTCAACTGCACATCCCCCTCCAACATGCTTTGTGTATTTAAATATTTTTCCAAGTGCCTGCAAAACCGTGTGTCTATCGTCAACCGAAGTAGGCTACACTATTTACACTAGGACCAGGCGGTTAGTACTATAGGAATGCCGTGGATGTCGAATGTGATTACGTGAGAAATGCTGCCTATAGTATACTGGCTTTTGTCCCCTTGAAAATGTTGACCATTTTCCTCTCATTTCTTTCGTCTCCGCGCACCCTCCATCACCTCCACCCCCACCCACCCAATCCCCAGCTGTAGCCCACCCCTTTTCACATGGTCCTGATGTTCTGCCAAAAGAGTTAGTGCAGTGCAGCTGTCAGACGGGAACCAGGGGTCTTATTCATGAGTACCGTGTAAAGTACACGCCGTGTACAGCGAAGTCATGACTTGAAAGTTGCCGACAACCCAAGGAGCTCAGTCGGTATGCACGGGTGACGACCTGACCGCCGACTTTAAGGTTGGCGTGCAAAGCAAGATCACGGGGAATTCCCGATGAATAGCTTCAAATACGCATGCGCGAAGGCCGTGAGCTAAGGCCGTGACCTTCTTTCCTCTATTACATGCTTTGACTTTTGGTTTATGGTGATGGAGATTAAAAGTTCGAAAATAAAAACAATGTTACGACGAGAGAGAGTTCATTGTTGCTGAGGGAGGTAACACTGCACAAGGACTAAATCCAAAGCAAGAACAAAGGCGGTGTTAGAAGAAAAAACGGGCAGTGTCGGAAGCGATCGCGAGTAATAATAGAGCCTAGGTCAGTAGGTGCCTGTGTCGTCTGCTGTAGGTTTTGATCAGCGTCAATGTGGGTTTTACGATCTGTTTCCTTTTTTACGAAAATTTAATAGGCTGTCCTAAAACCTTTTTAATATCATGATGATTATAAATTCGAAGAACTCTACAAGACAAATGTATGTTTTGTGTAACTTGTAGCTCTGTAAGTTACTTGTTGTTTGATTACATTGTCTGCATTAGGCTAATTGTATGAGAAAAAGGGCTGAAGCGTTACAACTGTTTACGCCATTACCCCCCACCCACCACTTTATTTCAACTGAGTGTATGTTATGTCTTGCTGATTAAAAATAGGGTTTCAAATTAATCCCTTTAATTTTGTTGATATCATTATTTAGCCGCGTCACATCACAAATAAGCAACACAGCGCACCTCAATGACAGTTACTTTCACAAACTTGCAATGTTAGAAGTATTAGTATTTATCCCAGAGTGCGTTCTGTCTCGAAATACTCGATGGCGACGAAAAACTTGTCGATTATGGTGTCGAAAAGCAATGAAAACGGCCATTTTGATTTCCTGTAGTCGGCGACTGACTCGTTTAGACGACCTCCGGAGGACGTCTACATTTAGTCGCCACTTTACGCGGCACAAGCGTGTAGTCGTCACTCGTGCATACCGTGTACCTCGCGGTAGTCGGCGACCTCTGTTTGCACGCCGCCTATACGTTTAGTCGTCACTCATGAATAACACCCCAGACCTAGGGAACGCAGTTGGTTCAGTGGTGTACGCAGCGCACTGGAATATCAGGCGATAACATTGCAGCCTGTCCAGGCAGTGGTTCAAAAGCCCGAGTCAAACCAAAACCAAACCTACATCATTTTTAAACATGACCATGAGACACTGCGCCCCTACTCCTTTAGATGAGAGTATAAACCGAGGTCGGTTCTGTGCACGCACGCATTCCCTAGCACGGATTTTAAAGATCCCGACTCTCATGTCCTAGACGGGTGAGTGCCGGCTGCACAAATACACCCTGCACGCGCTAGCTCCATTCTCTCAATCCCCGGTCGCCCAGGGTTGTGCTCAGTCGTCTGGGCGTCAGACTATGCGCCCAAAGGTTGCAAGTGGGCGCTTCGGGCGGCTTGAGGTTGATCCTGTATAGAGCAGCTCTATAGATATTTAAATACCATTAAATAAATAACTAAATAAATATAAAAAATGAATAAATAAAGCAAAATCCTGCGTTCTGTGGCGAAGCGCCCGTTCCCCGATGAATACCTTTTACATTGCTGGAAACGCTGAAGCTCCCTTTTTTTACAACTGTGGGATGAAGTTAGAAGGTTTACAGGTTTTTACAGCCGTCGGTAGAAGTGTATGAAATTCTCTTTAAAACGTATGATGGCACTGGGAAACGGGCATTAAAATATCGAGACTAGACCGCGGCAATGTAGGAGCTCTCCGAGCATAGATGTTTTTAACACAGGTCACACTAAGGACCGCGCCTTCCGTTGGTCACCAGGACGGAGGTGATAAATGTGTTATTGATGGACAGCTTAGCAAGATCCGCACGAGGGACAACGTCGTCATAAGAAACCTGGATTGTCAGGACCCTAACTGCGGAGGGAAAATTTGAAGAACGGGCCCACGCGCTTGACCACTATCGATGGAACAGTTTAGGTATCAGCTAACTGCGATAGAAAGGACTAGATGAAACAACGACCGACAAAGGCCACAAGCTTTATTTCAGCGGGACAGATGACAGGCACGAACACGGCGTTGGATTCTTGGTCCACAAAGACATTGTAGCCACTGTCCTGGGTTGCCGCCCAGTCTCCAGTAGACTCATTACCATCCGTCTGAGAGCATCCCCTTTCAACATCACCATCCTCCAGGCCTATTCCCCAACATCAGACTATGACGACAGCGAAGTCGAGGATTTCTATGTACATCTGCAGGCTGTCCTTGACCAAGTGCCGAAGGAGGACATAGTCATAGTGCAAGGCGACTGGAATGCCAAGGTTGGCCAAGATGCGTACCACAATTGGGAGGCAACGTGGACCCCAATGCAACAACGAGACAAATGACAGAAGTCTGAGACTCTTGGAGTTTGCCAGATACAACAATCTGATACTGGCAAACACGCTTGGTCTCCACAAAAAAATCCAGACGATGGACATGGCATAGTCCCAGCGGGGAGCACCACAACCAGATTGACTACATCATGGTCAAGAAACGCTTTTGATCAAACGTCAACATTGGCAAGACATACACTTTTCCAGTGGCTGACATCGGAAGTGACCACGATCTCGTGATGATGTCTTTCCGGCTCCACTTGAAGAAAGTAAACACAACAAAATGCACCAGACTGAAGTTCGATCTGGACAAACTGCAAGACCCGGAGGTGGCAGAAATATTCCAAGCCACAATTGGAGGGAAATTTGCACCACTGCTAATTTTGGGAACTGGTGAAGTAGATGTTAACACCATGACTACCACATTCAATTCAGCTGTGACAAATGCCGCCACTAAGATCCTTGACAAGCATCGCCCTAAGAATGAGCAGTGGATCACACCTGAACTTTCGGACCTGTGTTGCAAACGAAGATGAAAAAGAAAAAGAACACCTCACAGGCAGCTGATACCTACCCAAAAATCTACAATGACATCCGAAAGACATGCAAAGGCAAAGGAAAACCGGATAGAAGATCAATGTCATGAAATAGAGAACAGTCTGAACAAGAACAACAGCAAGAAGGGCCTATCAGACTATGAAGCGGATGACAAGTGTTAAACAGCCCAAGGTCTCCACGATCCACAGCAAGTCTGGCATGTGCCTTACAGAAGAACAAAAAGGCTTCGATAGATGGACGGATTACTGCTCTGACCTTTACAACCACACACCAAACGGAGACCCATCAGTTCTAGCATGTCCCCAGAACAAAGAAGAAGTAGAGCTTGTCCCAATTCTCCGAGAAGATGTTGAGGCAGCAGTGCAATCGCTGAAGAAAGGGAAGTCAGCGGGAGTGGACAACATGCACGCAGAATTGCTTCAAGCAGGAGAAGAAGCGATGATTGACGCCCTCCCCATTATTTCTAACATGAAGCGATGATTGACGCCCTCCACATTATCTGTATCTGGCAGAGTGGGGAGTGGCATACACCATGGACCCAGTCGCATGTCATCCCTTCTCCCAAAACGGGTAACCTTCAGGGGTTAAAATAACCGCACCATCAGCCTCATCAGCCATCTCAGCAAGGTCCTCCTGAAAACCGGTTGAAACCCCAAGCTGAACAAATCATAGCTGAAGAACAAGCAGGATTCAGGGCAGGGCAGAGCAAATTTTCAACCTAAACTAAATCTGTGAGAAATACATGCAGCACCAAGCAACATCTAAATCATATGTTTGTAGTCTTCAAAAAAGCTTTTGACCGAGTCTGGCATGCAGCTCTGTGAGCCTGGGCAACCATGAGAGTGTACAACATCAGCCCTAACATTATTGAAGTCATCAGAAACCTGTATGACAAGGCTACCAGTGCTGTCCTCCACAATAGCGCCATTGGGAACTGGTGGAAATATGTTATAAATGTTTGTAATTGTTTTTGTTAGAACAAAAGATGCCTCCTCGGTCAGGGATAATTTCTAGGATATAATTAATAATATGGCATGTCCTCAGTGAAATAAATATATTTTGATAGCACTATATTTCCTTGTAATTTATGAGGACAATAAACTGATTTTGAATTTTGAATCTTTGACCTATTGTTAGTAGTCATACTCGGATTTTAGCGTTAATATTTTGTTACGGGTTGAACAAATTAGTTTATGTATGTAAATCGGTCAAGCCTGAAACGTTGAAGGAACTGCCTAACTGGAAGTTTTGACTGTGTGTCGGATAGCGCAGTGGTTGGCGCACTCGCTACTGTGTCGCAAGTTAAGCACCATCCAGTGCGGTTAGTACTTGGATGGGTGACCGCAAAACGTGAAGCGACAAATAACAACGCCCCCAGTTGACTCAGCTGTGACTGAGTACCTACTCTCTTAAGGGTGGGGAGGTAAAGCAGCGAGGGAGAGAGATGGGCATCACCCTCATTACGCTGGCCCAAGATAAGGGTGATCTCCAACATCATGCTCCCCTACGGCCACAAGGCTATGGACTACCTTTACCTTTACCTAGTGCCTTTAACTTTTCATCGCTAGAATGTACTGTTGATGCTTATCAAAGAGCTTAGTATTAAAAATAATAAACTCTTTGTGCTTATGAAGCATTGCTACTAGATTATCTTTAAGATATCGACGGGTTATAGAATGTGAAACATGTTGCAAAATTGGCTCACAGAATTCTCTAAGTCAGTGAGCTGTGGGTGTACCTAGCCCAGTCCGCTCTTCGCTCGTACCTGCACTTTACCGTGGAGGATAGTGAAGCGACTACAATCCGCTGGGTCTGGCTGCCTGAACACTGACCGGCGCTGTGGTCAAGCCGAAAGCTGGTCAGCGGGCCGGAAGGCTCCCCATTGTCCCAGTCCAGCTTCTCCTTATTTTCCCCTAAATTCTCTGTTTGTTTCTGCCCTTGGCAGAACGGAGAGGATGGAGCGCTTAATAGAACAGAATACAAATGTATGGGAAGTGCTTTGCATGGTGGGTCCGAAGAAAGAACGTAAAAAAAGCCCCCCTGCACTTTTTAAATTAAGGTGGCGCGGACCGCTTCGGTATGCTAATGCCTAGTTAGTTTTGTGCACGGCGTGTTTGTGACCTGCTTGTTTTAAAAGTAAAGATTCATGACAGATAGAGTGAAGAGGGTGGAGGGAGGGGGAGGGGGTGGGGGAGGTAGGGAGTGGAGGCTGTAAAGAAGACGAGAACTGCATATAATGAAATAGAGAAGACGGGGAAAACTGTCTTTCAATTCTCTCTATTTATTCTCATGAATGAATCTCATAGCTCAGGCATCCTTGCTTAAATACCAGTCAACCTCTCATCATACGTTCACACAATTCAAACTCAACGTGATTACAAATCACTTTACATACTACTAAATTATCTTCAATAATCATATCGACTAGTGTTCATAATATTACATCTCCCTTGTTATAAAGTTAAAGAAACAACTTTAAAAAACATGCACATATTCATTGATTTTTAACCAAATGGAAAGTTCTTACTCGCAACATATTTTTAGCCATTATCAGATCCTCCATCACGTATTCACAGACACCAAATGAAAATTTAAAAAAAATAATAAACACACCATTAATTACGTTCATAAAACATATCGCAATCAGATACATATGTTTAGCTTAGAAAGTTTTGGCAGTTCACAAACACCATCGAACATGGCGCGACAAACTACCATATTATTGTGCAACTCATAACATGTATAAATATTACATACTTTGTCCTTTTAAAATGAGACCATGGCGTCCTACTGGTGATATAAATTAACTGCAAACTACCATCAATAAAGTAGTAATACTGTCTTTCTTCTTGTTAATGAAATATAAAGTTCTTGATAGACAGCTTACTTTTCTTGCATAAAGCCTTGCGTATAATTAAGTCTCTGTGGGGCTCTCACGGGTCTCCCGTATCTGGTGGTGTAGGGGTTAAGTCCCGTGATTTGGGGCTCGGCTTGTGGCGGGGGCTCGGCTTTTTCTTGTTGGACCACCTCAGGCTGGAATATCTTAGTCTGGCGTGGCTGCTTTCGGATGAAACGCCGGTTGCGACGGTACAGGCTGCCATCGTCAGTTCGCACGTGGTACGAACGCGGCGTCTTAGCGGCGGCGGTGACTCGGGCCGGTCTCCAGGTGTCGCCTGGGGTCAGCTGAACGAAGACCTCATCTCCAGTCTTCAGAGGGGGAAGTGGGCGGCTGGAGCGGTCATAGTATTTCTTCTGGTCCGCCTGGCACCGCTGACGTCGAGCCGTGACGACATGCGGGTTGATGGTCTTGGGCTGTAACTGGTTCGCGGTCGCTGGCAGAACGGACCGGAGCTGACGACCCATCAAAAGCTGCGCTGGGGACGCTAAGCCGTCTACTGGTGTGTTGCGGTACTCGAGGATGCTGAGTAGAGCGGAACCCTTGCTGGCTTTGGCCTTGTCCAAGATGTTTTTTACGGTCTGTACTGTCTTTTCGGCCAGGCCATTGGATTGCGCGTATCTGGGGCTAGAGGTAACGTGGGTGAAGTCCCAAGTAGCGGAAAATCGGGCGAATTCATCGGACGCGAACTGGGGCCCGTTGTCACTGATCAAAGTTTCGGGGATGCCGTGTCTGCTAAAATGTGCCGACAGTTTTCTGATGACTGCGGCTGACGTGATGCTGGTCATCTCGTCCACCTCAAAATAGCGGCTGTAAAAGTCTACGGTGACCAGGTACTCCTTGCCATCCCATGTGAATAGGTCTGTAG
Source organism: Oncomelania hupensis (assembly GCA_036898135.1). Lineage (NCBI taxonomy): Eukaryota > Metazoa > Mollusca > Gastropoda > Littorinimorpha > Pomatiopsidae > Oncomelania > Oncomelania hupensis. The sequence continues at coordinate 63,393,233 of CM072518.1, forward strand.
CCAGTTTCTGCCAGGGTCGTGTGGGGATGTCGTGAGGCAGCATCGGCTCTTTACAGTTGTCCTTTTGTCTCTCATTGCAGACCGTGCAGTTGGCGACGGTTTCTTGTATATCGGTCGCCATTCTTGGCCAGAAGAGGACTTGCCGCGCTCGTTGTAGGCTTTTTTCTACCCCGAAGTGGCTGGAGTGAATCTTGGTCAGCATTTGGGGACGCAGGGCGGTAGGAATGAAGATTCTTTCGCCTTTGAGGATCATGCCATCGATGACGGACAGCTCGTCTCTAAAGTTCCATACGTCTAAGGCATGCTTGTGGCATTGTTGACGCGTTTCTGGCCAGCCGTTGTGGATGTAAGACTTCACGATGACGAGGTTCTGGTCTTCTTCCGTGGCTTTCTTGATCAGGGCCATCTTTTCGTCGCTGACCGGGAGGTTTTTCACGATGTAGTGAATCTGTGCGTCGAGGTCCTCCGTGACATCTCCGGGTTCTGCTGGCAATGACTTTCTTGAGAGCGTGTCGGCGACTGGGATCTGCTTTCCTGGTACGTGGATGACCTTGATGCTGTACTTCTGCAACCTCAACAGCATTCTTTGAAGACGGGGTGGCGCTGACGCAAGCGGTTTTTTCATGATTGTCTCTAGCGGCTTATGGTCGGATTGTACGAGGACTTGTTCTTGCCCGTAGATATACTGGTGGAATCGCTCGCAGCCGAATACGATCGCGTACAACTCCTTCTCTATTTGGGCGTAATTTACTTCGGTCTTGTTAAGGGACTTGGAGGCATAGGCGATGGGCTTGTTGTCTTGAAAAATTGCCGCTCCAAGACCGTACTTGCTGGCGTCGACTTGCAGGATGGTCTTCTTGGTTGGGTCGTACAACGCTAGTACTGGCTGGCTTGCCAAAATGGACTTGATGTTGTCCCAGGCTGCTTGCTGTTGATAGTCCCATGCGAAGTCGCTGTCTTCTTTCAATAGGTCTCTGAGCGGTTTCGTTGTATCGGCAAGGTGCGGTGCGAATTTGGCCAAGTAGGTCACCATACCCAGCATGGTCTCCAGTTCCTTCTTGTCTGCTGGCGGTTTCATGTTGACTATAGCCTTCACCTTCGCTGGATCTGGCCTGACGCCTTCTGATGAGATGATGTGGCCGAAATATTCGATTTCTTGCACGCCGATAGTCAGTTTATCGGGATTGAGTTTCATGCGCTTCTCTGTAGCTCTGTCTAGCGCGGCCTTGAGGTTCTTGTCGTGTTCTTCTTTGGTTCGGCCGGCAATAAGAATGTCGTCGATCAGCCCGACGAGTCCCGGGATTCCCTCGAACGTCTCATCGACCTTGCGCTGAAACTCGTCTTGGGAGCTGACCAAACCGAATGGTACGCGCAAAAAACGGTATCTGCCGAAAGGAGAGTTGAAGGTGGTGAGATATGATGACTCAGCCGAGAGAGACATTTGCCAGTAGCCCGCTTTAGCGTCCAACTTGCTGAAGTATTTGGCGCCGGGAATTTTTGCGAGAGCGTCTTCAAGCGTTGGCATGGCATAGTGTGGTCGCTTCACGGCCTGATTGAGGTCCTTGGGGTCAAGGCAGATGCGCAACTTGTTGTTAGGCTTTTCGACAACGACGAGAGAGTTGACCCAGTCTGTAGGTTGCGTGACTTTGGCAATCACTCCAGCGGCTTCCATGGCGTCAATCTCTTCTTTCAGTCGATCTCGTAGTGCATGAGGTATGCGTCTGGGCGGATGTACCACAGGGATGGCGTTTTCGTGCAGATGGATAGTGACTTCTCCGTCCAGGTTTCCCAGGCCATCGTTGAAAAGGTGGCTGTATTCTCTGAGTACAGATTCTTTGGTCATTTCTAGGTGGGTGACAGTCAATACCATCTTGATGATCTGTAGTTGCAGGGACGCCTGGAGTCCGAGGACAGGCTGAGAGTGACCGGCTGTCTCGGCGACGTAGAATGTGCCCTGGTAGTTCTGAGCCTTGTAAGAACACTTGAGCTGCATGATCCCCTTGACGTCAATACGCTGACCCGCATAACCGTAGAGATTAATCTTTCCTTGTTTGAGTGGTGGTTGCACCGACATACGCCTGTAGATCTGGTACGGGATGACGTTTGCCTGTGCCCCGGTGTCGACTTTGAATCGTAGTACGTCGCCGGTGTTCAGGGTTATGTTGGCGTATGCAGTGTCTGGGTGGTCTTTTCCGTCGGCGATGACGTCAATGTTTAGGACAGAGCCGTCGTCTTCTTTGTCGTGCTCTTCTATGTCGTGGACAGTCTTCGTAGATCTTTTTGAGCGGCATACTTTGGCGAAGTGGTTGGGCTTATTACAGTTACTACAGCGTTTGCCGTAGGCTGGGCAGGCTCTCCGTCCGTGTCTCTTGCCGCAATTGTTGCAGTCGTATGCGTCGCTGTTCTGACTTCTTTCTTCTTGTAGTCTTATTTCTTGGCGTTGTTGTTGTTGCTGTCGTGGTAAAGTACATCTTTCTCTTGGGCTGTTGTCATAACGTCGTTTCTTTATGACTTCTACAGACCCTTCTGCCTGCATTGTAGCCAGCTGCTGTTTCGTTGCTTCGTGAGTGACGACGATTTCAATGGCTTTCTCCATGGTCAGCTGATCTCCGACTTGAAGCAGCTTTTATCGACATTCCTGTGAGGCTATACCGCATACTATTCGGTCTCGAACCATTTCGTCGGCGTCTTTATAAGAGCACTCTTTGACGAGTGTGCGGATGTCTGTGATGAAAGCCTCAAAGGATTCACCGATCTGTTGTTTCCTGTTCAGGAAGAGATATCGGGCGAAAAGCGTGTTTTTCTTGGGAGTGGTGTGTTGTTCAAAGTTCTTATAAAGTACTTGCAGTTTCTTGTTCTCTTCGTCCGATAAACTCCAGGCATTGTATATTTCTCTTCCCCTTTCTCCCGCCCATATGAGGAGGTATGCGCACTTCTCGGGTTCCGCCGATTTGTGTAAGGGTCCAGCAAACATAAGTTCTGCATGCTGCTTGAATTTTCGCCATTCGTCTTGCAGGTTTCTGGAGTCCCAATTTATGGTTGGATTCTGCATGGATGAAGTCATTCTTGCTGTATAGAGTTCATATCCCTTTTCTGACACCATGTAAAGAAGACGAGAACTGCATATAATGAAATAGAGAAGACGGGGAAAACTGTCTTTCAATTCTCTCTATTTATTCTCATGAATGAATCTCATAGCTCAGGCATCCTTGCTTAAATACCAGTCAACCTCTCATCATACGTTCACACAATTCAAACTCAACGTGATTACAAATCACTTTACATACTACTAAATTATCTTCAATAATCAATATCGACTAGTGTTCATAATATTACAGAGGCAGGCAGAGAGAGATAGAGAGGGAGGGTGAGGGGGTACAGCAGCCGCTAGGTACCATGGCAAGAGAAAGCCATGATGTACCAGTTCTTTTTAGCGTGTAAACATGTCATTGTTTGATCATAAGTTATCTCACCATAGTCTTATTTATCAAGCTTTTATTGTGTGCACTTTTATTTTTTCAACATAGAACACATATAGAGGGGAAATACCTATCTCGTAACTGTAAATCGATCGTTGTAGTAAGATGCCAGTGATGATACAAGCCAGGCTAGGGCGACGGGATTCGAACTATTCGACTTTAGAAGGACGATTACAACTTATTGTTTTCTTTCATGCGATCTAGCTTCTTTTTGGAGGAGCCATGTGAATCCCTCTTTAAATATATGCTATGTTTGTAGGTAAATTAACGTCCCCGGACACATAGAGCGTATAGGGGACTATCAAGGAGTACTCCTTGGGGACTATCTATCATCAGTGGTAACATATTTCAATACTGCGCAGCTGACCTCACGCGCCTACCTTGCCAAACTCCACCCAAACAACCACCCACCCCTGTCTCCGACCAGTATCCACCCACCTACCTACCTACCCGTTTCGTCACACGTACACCTCCCTGTCTCACAGCAGGTACCCGTAGTCCAGTCCGGTGACCAGCAGGGCAGTCGGCGACCGCTGTTTTTGAGAAGTGACAGCAGTTGTGAAGAGGGTCAGACAAACAGAACATGGCCTATATTATGTGGACCCAGCGCTGTCCATGCTGCTGCTGCATGTTTAGGCAGCGACTGTCTGCAGACAGACAAAAGTGTGGGATGATTCTTTCTCGTCGCAGTGTTTGTGCTAAAAGTGCGAAAAGGGAGGATTAGTTTGATTGATAAGCGTGTTGTAAGTCTTAATTGTGGAGAGCTTTGCAAGATCATCTGTTGCTGTTGTTCGTCGTTGTTTTTCTTTGAGTAATTTCTTTAGCTGTGGTCTTTTGGTTCAAAGATCTACCGACTTTCAAAAGCAAAATCTTTGTTGGACAAGTATGACCATTTGAGTTTGTGTTTGATACAACACAAAATTGTGTGTATATTAAAAAACAACATTGTGTGTTAGTTAGTTAGTTAGTTAGTTAGTTAGTTAGTTAGTTAGTTAGTTAGGTATTATTCATTGCTTAAAGGGTCCAGCGGATTGCAAAGAGCCGAATCAGGACCACAAAATCAAGACCACAGCTTGGTTGAAAGAGGACTCACCCCTGATCCGTATACAAGATCTGCTGAAACAACCCTAGTGGTAACACTGAAGGCACTCCACCAGCCGGTCTCTTTATAATAAAGGCATCCCACGCAGGGGACGCTGAGGTTATTCTCTAATTTATCGACCCCCCCCCTCCCCCCACCGTTTACAAAAAAACAAAATAGAATATAAACATCATTATAAAATATCAACAAAACACATAAATATAAAATGCCTACATTGCTAAATAATACTATCATAGGAAGCCCTAGTGACCATTTCGCAGAAAGCGTCCAAATGTTCACAAGCTGACCCACAGACCTCTTACACAAATGAGGAGTTTTGGAAGAGTTTTCAAGAAACAGGTATGTGACTGGTCTAGCGAAGAAGAAGATAGTATAGCAGACTGATAGAACAGAGCAGGAATGAGAAAGAACAAAGGAGATAGACAGCGACAGTGGGAATTTATAGAGCTAAATTTCCAGAAAGTGGGGATACTATTGATACAGAAACCCCCGGTACCTCCACGGGGGGAGGGGCGTACATTGTGTGTGAGTCCGTCACTGTGAGATAGCATTTCCTAGTAATTGTGAAATTCGATTGATTACTTAGTGCTTTTTTTTAAATTTAGAGACTTCTTCTTTTTCATTTAACATTTTTTTTAAAGGAAAATTATGCACAACACCAATTAATGGAAAAAATATTTCCGAGACAATACCCTTCGAGTTCAGGATCTGGACAGGTGAAAATCACTTATTTTAAGTAACTGTCTTGCTTTAAAAAAATATATTTGGGAAGATTCGAAAACGATAATTTTGTTGTTCTAATATGTTTCAAAGTTCTGTATATTTCAAAAGTTCCAATTTTTCCAGTAGAGAGCAGCTGAGTTTGTTCAGGGCCCATGATGTATATAGAAAAAAGAGGTATACTATGCAAAATAGAATATACACATCATTATAACCACTGCGAGATGGAATCAGAGAGCAGAAGTTAACTTCTCCTACAGTAAGGATCACAGTGCAGTTTTGCTTTAGTGAAATGCGGTAATAGGTACACAAGTTAAAGGCACGTTTTAATAGGGATTTACTTTTCAACCACCACCCTGTATATAATTAACGGCGTGTGCGTCAGTTTGGATGGCGCGGTAGTGTATTGGTTTGAACTCACGCAAGCAGTATTTCATGTTAAGCAACGTCGGGACGGGTTACTACTTGGATGGGTGACTATGCATGGAAAGCAACCACCAAACGACCACAAAAAAGGAAGAAGAAGAAAAAGGAAAGAAACAAGCGCAAGACATTTCCCAGTCCACCTAGCTGCAAATGGGTGTACACTCTAATCTGTTTACAACCGGGAGAGGTAAAGCAAGCGAGGGAGAGGAGGTAGGCACCGCCCTCATCAAGCTGGTCTAGAGAAAAGGGGAAAAGGGAGGTCCCAAGCACCCCTCTCCCATACGACCGAAATGTTAAGGGAACAACTTTACTTCTTTTTTTAACGCCAGTCACTTGTCTTTTGATGTGGTATTCGACAATTCGTTCAATCACCCCAGGAAGTGCCAAATAGTTCATCAATGTCTTTAGCCACAGACAGTTTCAATGTGTTCTTCTTGCACAGGATTGTTTGAGAATCCTGACGCATAGGTCTGTCGTACAGCTGGCCGTGACTATGGGGCGCCATGTGTCCATTTATTCTATGTGACCATTCTATACATAGAATAAATTCTATGCACATAGAAAGCATTCTATACACACAAAAAGCATTCATTAGTTGAAATTCCATTTATAAAAAAGAAACCAATATTGTAAGTCATAGAATAAAATTCTTTGTATAGAATAACATTCTATAATATAGTGTAAAATTCTATGTCCATAATACAATTCTATGTATAGAATGACATTTTATAATAGAGAATAATATTCTATGTATGTAATACAATTCTATATTATAGAATGCACTTGTATGCATAGAATTATATTCTATAACATAGAATGAATTCTATTACAAAGAATGAATTCTATAACATAGAATGAATTCTTTAAAATAAAATAAATTGCATGACATAGAATTATTTCTATACGCATAGAATTCATTCTATAACATAGAATGAATTCTTTAACATAAAATAAATTATATGACATAAAATGAATTCTATGTGCATAGAATAAATTGTATAACATAGAATGAATTCTATAATAAAGAATGAATTCTATATGCATAGAATGAATTTTATAGCATAGAATGAATTCTATGACATAGAATTCATTCTATGACATAGAATGAATTCTATAGGCATAGAATGAATAGTATAACATAGAATGAATAAGATGACATAGAATGAATTCTATGACATAGAATGAATTCTATGACATAGAATGAATTCTATAACATAGAATGAATTCTATAGCATAGAATGAATTCTATGACATAGAATTTATTCTATAGCATAGAATGAATTCTATGTTACAGAATGAATTCTATGTCATAGACTTCATTCTATGCTATATAATTCATTCTATGTTATAGAATGAATTCTATGCTATAGAATAAATTCTATCTCATAGAATTCATTCTATGTCATAGAATTCATTCTATATTATAGAATTCATTCTATGTCATAGAAATCATTCTATGTCATCTTATTCATTCTATGTTATACTATTCATTCTATGCTATAGAATTCATTCTATGTCATAGAATTCATTCTATGTCATAGAATTTATTCTATGTTATAGAATGAAATCAATATAAAAACTTTTTTTTAATAGTAAAAACTGGGGCACTGTCAAGGTATAGAGAACATTTCGGGATATTGTGATGTTTTGAACATAGCACACTCGTGCAATAATGATTACAGAGCGATTTGTCACTGACATTCAGTTTAGAGTTGACGACATGCAGTGCTTCATCATTTGCGCTCGAAGTGGAAATCGATGAAAGGAAATGTTCTTTTCTTTGCAGAAAGGTTTTACGTCGGAGTTAGAGCATCCAAACGCAGCACAGTACTTCACCATTTTCAAACTCGATCACGCTGTGTTATTCCCGCAGCACGTGGCCGCCACGCCTTTGTGCATAGCGCCCTGGGGGGCCGCTTGGGGTGAAATAGATTTTTTGCAATATTCAGCTTTAGGAACCTTTCATTTATTATGTCTCAGAGTTGTATAGCAATATTCGACCTTTAAATATATTAATTATTGCTTTTTATGAGTGTACAGTACGGTTATTTCTTCGGTATTGAGCGAAAAGAACTGATTATTTAATTAGATTTTGTCACTATAAACCCTTACAGAACCTCAGCACATTGTAATGAAAAAAGCAAGCACGCAGGGGCGGAGGGGGGGGGAGGGTGTGACGTCAATTATTTTTATTGCTAAGCGATCTACTCACACTAATTATACTGTCGAAGTCGTCGGCATCAAGAAACCTAAATGCTTGTTCACGAAATTATGATGTCTGATAAAGCCGCAGAGCGCTTGGTACGTCAGCCATTTCTTCAGTTCTCGCGCGCGTGCAAGGCTCCACGTGTCCCTTTATACGTCACAGCCTCGCTTCACATAGAATGACCTAGTTGCGCATAGAATGAGCATTCTATGTTATAGAATGAACATGCTATGTTATAGAATGGATTCTATGTTATAAAATGAACATTCTAAGTTATACAATGGATTCTATGTTATAGAATGAATTCTATGTTATAGAATGACCATTCTATGTTATAGAATGAACATTCTATGTTATAGAATGGATCCTATGTTATAGAATGAACATTCTATGTTATAGAATGAACATTCTATAACATAGAATGCATTCTATGTGCACCAAATGTTAAAAAACAATTCTATGAAAATAGAATGTATTCAGTGTTGCGAATAAAATCCATTTTATGTTAAAAAAATGAATTTTATGTCATACAATTCTTGCTGTGTTATACAATTAATTCTATATACATATAATTCATTTCATTCACATAAAATTAAAAAACACAACTAATAAATTGTAACAAAATTTAGAATTTAAAAAAAGATATTGTATGACACATCACCACATCGCATCATCACCACATCGATCACATCATCACATCACATCACTGCATCACATTGCTTCATCACCATCATCGTGAAAACGCACCACCACATAAAATCACATCATATCAACAAATCATCACATCACATCAGCCGACATCACAGCAGCAGCACATCTTCACATTGCAGCAGACAGCACATATCATGGCATCAGTGAATCACATCACATAATCTAATCACCCCACCCCTCCCACCCATCACATTTGTGGTGCAGTGTGGTGTGATTTAGAGTGATGTAGTGTGGTGATGTGATGTGGTAATGTGTATGTATGTATCTGCAATACAGTTCTATTATGCCTTAAAAGCAGTGAATCAGACCACATCGTCACATAACCTAATCACTCCACCACACCTACCCATCACATTTGTGGTGCAGAGTGATGTAGAGTGATGTGGTGTGGTGATGGGATGTGGCAATGTGTATATCTCTCTGCAATACAGTCCCATGCCATAAAAAATGTTCTCTATACCTTGACAGTGCCCCAGTTTTTACTATTTTTAAAAAAGGTGTATATATTGATTTCATTCTATAACATAGAATGAAGTCTATGACATAGAATGAATTCTATGACATAGAATGAATTCTATGACATAGAATGAATTCTATGACATAGAATGAATTCTATAGCATAGAATGAATAGTATAACATAGAATGAATAAGATGACATAGAATGAATTCTATGACATAGAATGAATTCTATAACATAGAATGAATTCTATAGCAAAGAATGAATTCTATGACATAGAATTTATTCTATAGCATAGAATGAATTCTATAGCATAGAATGAATTCTATGACATAGGATTCATTCTGTAACATAGAATTCATTCTATGCTATAGAATAAATTCTATGTCATAGAATTCATTCTATGCTATAGAATTCATTCTATGCATATAGAATTCATTCTTTATTATAGAATTCATTCTATGTTATACAATTTATTCTATGCACATAGAATTCATTTTATGTCATATAATTTATTTTATGTTAAAGAATTCATTCTATGTTATAGAATGAATTGTATGCACATAGAATAAATTCTATGTTATAGAATTCATTCTTTGTAATAGAATTCATTCTATGTTATAGAATACAATTCTATGCATACAAGTGCATTCTATAATATAGAATTGTATTACATACATAGAATCTTATTCTCTATTATAAAATTTTATTCTATACACAGAATTGTATTATGGACATAGAATTTTACACTATATTATAGAATGTTATTCTATACAAAGAATTTTATTCTATGACTTACAATATTGGTTTCTTTTTTATAAATGGAATTTCAACTAATGAATGCTTTTTGTGTGCATAGAATGCTTTCTATGTGCATAGAATTTATTCTATGTATAGAATAGTCACATAGAATAAATGGACACATGGCGCCCCATAGTGACATGGATCACGTTTCCAGTTTGTCCTTCCCCCTTCCCCCCCCCTATCCCACCCTCACTCCCACATCCCACCCCTGCGATAGAACGCATTCATAACTGAGCCTGACATTTCGTTGTCTAGGAAAGATTACGTTGGACTGTGTTTGTATAGCATTTGTACATGACATACCTGTCTCCATGACTATTGCGGACAATGAATTTTCGTCTCAAATTTGCCTGTGTGAAGTTGACTTCCTTGCCGTTCTTTGTACGACTGGAGCGTACGTAAGATTTCAGTTATACCCGTTGCCCATCTCATCTCTTTCATCGTTACCAATGTGAACAGGGTTGTACTGTAGGGATCTGTCCGACGTCGTTGTGTTTTTCTGTGGCTCGCTTGACAAATGGAGTTGCTCGGAGTGTAACCAGCACCTCATACGGCGAGTGATGCAGACCCTAGGATGCTGCTGTGGAGACTGTGGAGCACTTAACAGTTCTTCTAGTACAGTAGTAACACACTGCGGACTGACCGAGGTTTAAGTTCGTGGGGAGGGCTCGGCAAGCCTCTATTACGCAGTGTCGTACGAGTAGTAGTATGACCAAAGAGCTTATTACGGAAAGAGGGGGAACTTCTAGTAGGCTACGTCATATACAAAAATGCGAGACGCTCTCACGGATTATTTCCCTTTGCTCGGGCTGGCTATATTTCATCATCTGCTATATGGATGATCTGTGCGTGGTAACTTATTGAGCTTATGCCATTGCAAAAGAACATTTTTATGGCAACGTTTGCAAAAACCAAACTTTTAACCATCATTATTATTAACATTCCGCTACTGCTGTTTTTTTATTTATTTTTATTTTTTTAAATGTTTACTTATTGACATTTATTAGGTGTTTTTATGCTGCTTATGTGTGTATGTCATAGGTTCGTTTTCTGCCCTGGAATTTATTATTTTTTAATCAACGACAGATATTTTAAAATTAAAATATGCATGACAGACTGTTTCATTTATCCGAAACTGTGTAAATCCGTAATCGTGAGAGCGAGAGAGAGAGAGAGAGAGAGAGAGAGAGAGGTTGGGGGAAGAGAGAGCTCTGTCATTCAATCAATTAATCGCAATAAAGCACAATAACAAAATGTTTCACTAATAGTGTGAATTTAATTTATATCAGGTGTCCCCCTACCCCCCAACCCTCTCACCTCCCACATCACTGGCTTAATAACATCAGTCACTTCAGGATCAACGGTTTCTTTTCTCTCACATCTCAGTTACAGATTCTCCAGAAGAAGTGAAATCTTTCGGACGAGGTGACATATTTTTGTTATAATACTGCATTCATGCCGTTACACTTGGGTGTATTATTATTATTATTATTATTATTATTATTATTATTATTATTATTATTATTATTATTATTATTATTATTATTATTATTATTATTATCTGACATCTACTTTTGAAATATAAGCACAAATATAGTCAAACAACCTAGCAATAACGTAAACAGTGAGCGACCTGTTGAACGTAAACTGTCAGCAAGCAAACTGTTTTGGATTTAGCACATAGGTATAACATGAATCATTCAAGCCGCTCTCCGATTGTTTTAACACTAACAGCACTGCAGCGGTCTTAGTTTAGGCCTACATAAACACAAAAAATGAAGTTTTTCAATTGCAATTTACCTTTCTTTTTCTCTTGGAAATTTGAAAAAAGACTTGCCAACACAACTTTTTTTGTATCTGGCATTACGGCAATTGATGGCTGTGCAAAAGTCACCGCCCTGTTTCACTCGGTCGCCTTTTGACTTTCTGCCACGAGCCATTTTCAGCATGTCGACAAGGGAGCATAACTCGTACCTTTCGTCTCGCGGTTCTGTACCAAGTTCCCCCTAAGAGCTTAATGATAGAAAGAGGGGAAACTTGGTACAGAACCGCGAGACGAAAGGTACGAGTTATGCGCCCTTGTCAGCATGCTGAAAATGGCTCGTGGCAGAACGTCATAAGGCGACCGAGTGAAACAGGCGTTGGAATGATGTTATAAATACTTGGAAGATTGATTGATTGATTACATTCAATTTAAAAGCTCTATGCGTTTTATAATGACACTACACTCACAGACTACACAGGCAGTTTATAAGATATGGATGGAGTAATTTCCAGACTGAAATTGTCCTATATTTACCTGACGTACCTTTGTGATGTATACGACGATCTAAACGGAATGTAGACAACAAAACCCCATTACATTCTGTTTGAATTATTGATTTCTTCCAGAAGCCAGTCATAAGTGCGTTGGGCTAATGAATTTGAAGTAAATCTTGATCTTCTAGTTCAAAGCACACATTTCTGGAAAAGAGCTAAAACTGTGTAAAATATCTCGTTGTCAGTATGTTTCCGAAAGTCATTCCAGTTAAGCCAAGCCAAATCATGTTTTGTTTTCAAGTCAATCCGTACAATATTATAATAGTTTAGGTTCGTAAGGTACCGTTGTTATGCAATATGTATACGACGATTTAAACCAAAAGTAGGCTGTGTGGACTTTACAAGGGCTTAGGATGTTTTTAGCTGCAGTGACCTCAGAGGGGGCAGATGTCACATAATAATGTAAGACCACGACCTGCGGCTGTAAATCAGTGCTTGACCAACTAACTTACCGTTAGTGTTGACCGCTGTCCGCTCCTTCGTGAAGGATCACTCAAGCTGCAATGACAAGTTACTCTGGCTCTCAAAGCCTTGGACAGTAGGAGGCCTTTCCTTACTTGTTTGTGGGCCACAGTTTTGGCATTGCAGATGTAGCCGAACGGAGTATTTGACTCGCGACCACCACCTTGAGAACATGGCCCAACTCGAGCTGTCATTTTGTATATCCCTCGTGAGAGGGACATAAAAATATTTGCAATGCAAGGCGGTGAAGCATGTTGAAGTACACCGATTTGCCGGCTACTAGTGCCACGACACTCTCTGCAAAGTCACTGCCACTAATATGCATAAAATGCCTGCCGACAATGTAGTCCTTCTCACCACCAAAAGCAGAAGACGAAGAGTCAGCCGGGGAGAACAGATATGTCGCCTTGTCCTGCATAACCCAATGGCCACTTCAAAGGATTCTGCACAGCAGGAGCCACCCAAGGCTTGTCTAACCAAGAAGTGCAAGGTAGACAACCTCTCTCTCAAGCTGGAACCAGTCGTCTCCCATTCCGCCACACAAATAAGTCTGCATAGGGCAGAATTAGAAGTGTCTTTGGACATTGCGGTTCTACAGTTGTAGAGCTGTTTCTTCGTCCCGGCGGAATATTCACAGTAAGAAGAAGAAGGAAGAAGAATTTTTGCGCCGTGGATCTTTACTATTATTCCTACATGTATAAGGACGAGAACGGCGGTGTGTCAAATGTTAAGCAACGTACAGACTGGGATACTTCCTTGTGCAATGTTTCTAGCTGCTGGGTTAGCTTTCGTTCCGGTCCTGATTTGGCTCGGAAGAGTCCGCTGGACCTAAAGCAACAATAAATCAATCAATCAATCAAAGCTTTCGTTGCAGTGCAGGATGGGATTTTGAGCTAGCAGTTCAACTAACGAAAATCTGCAGGTGGAAAAGTTAACTAGAGTTGTTTTGGAAACGAGTGATCTGAAGGTGTTCTCTCCCCCCACCCCCCACCCCCCACCTCCCCACACTCACATTTTTCTGTTTTTTGTTACCTTCTGTCACTGGACATCTTCGTCTTCTTCTTCTTTGCTCGATGGACCTGGACATTCCAAGTTCTTTCTTGGGCAGTGAATTCTGGATGCTATCATGCACGGTGATCTGACGAGACTACGGTGTTATCAGCTTGTTTTGAGTGGAAGATCATCCAGATGACGACTGGATTTAGCCTAAATGCAACAAAAATCACGGAAATAGACAGCGATTTATTATTTGATTAATTTAAAAACAAATTACTCCATGCAGTTTTTCAATTACGTGTTTATTTTTTTAAATTATTTATTTCACTTAACTTTTTATTTATTTATTTGCAGTTTTATTTAGCGCAGTGGTGTTAGCTTTCTTGTAGTTTTCAAGTTGCGAGTGAATTTTAGTGTTTGGTGACTACAACAACTACAGCAACTACTACTATTACTAGTACTACTACTGCTGCTGCTGTTACTACTACTATTCAATAGCTTTTAATGATATCATCTTGGATTATATAGTTCTTATTCAAACGCTATCCTTAGGGGGAAAAGGGAATGGTAAGGGAAAGACCTATCCTCCGCTTCTCTGCTGCCGATGGTTTGAGTCTGACCAATGACAGAATAATAGTTTGCTGACGCGGTGATAACAGGAGTAACCTCGCAAGCTGAAACGTATGGCAGGCGGAAAGGGCCAATTGATCGATACAAAGCATACAAAGACTCAAGAGGCGTGCTTTATCTGAATTATTACTGGACAAGTATATGCCTTCTAGTTTACCGGTGTGGCTTAGTAGCTCCGCTAATATTGAGCGGGTTTCCTAAGCCAAAGATCGCGGGTTTCCTAAGCCAAAGATCGCGGGTTTCCTAAGCCAAAGATCGCGGGTTTCCTAAGCCAAAGATCGCGGGTTCCAATCCCGCAGGGGTGGAACTTACGTGACTTATTGACGAGACTATTCAGGTCATCGAGGGTTTTCGCCCGGTGCTCCGGTTTCCTCTATCCCTTCATCTAACATTTCCGAAAATTCAAAATTCGATTTCCTTTTCGTCTTCTAATTGCGATCTCCATGCCTTAACACCACATGTTTGAGTAAAAGATGAGAGTTTGTTGTGTGTGTAGGAGTGTCAAAATATCGATTACAGATTTATTATTATTATTATTATTATTATTATTATTATTATTATTATTATTATTATTATTATTATTATTATTATTATTATTATTGGGGTGTCGGATAGTGCAGTGGTTGGAGCACTCGCTACTGTGTCGAAAGTGAAGCACCGTCCGGTGCGGTTAGCACTTGGATGGGTGACCGCTAAGGTGTGAAGCGACAAACAACAACGCCCCCAGTTGACTCAACTGTGATTGAGTACCTACTCTCTTGAGGGTGGGGAAGGTAAAGCAGCGAGGGAGAGAGTTGGGCATCACCCTCATTACGCTGGCCCAAGATAAGTGTGATCTCCAACATCACGCTCCCCTACGGCCACAAGGCTATGGGACTACCTTTACCTTTTTTTTTTATTATTATTATTATTATTATTATTTAAAATTATTATTATTATTATTATTATTATTATTGTTATTATTATTATTATTATTATTATTATATTTTTAAAATTATTATTATTATTATATTTTTAAAATTATTATTATTATTATTATTATTATTATTATTATTATTATTATTATTATTATTATTATTATTATTGTATTTTTAAAATTATTATTATTATTATTATTATTATATTTTTAAAATTATTATTATTATTATTATTATTATTATTATTATTATTATTATTATTATATTTTTAAAATTATTATTATTATTATTATTATTATTATTATTATTATTATTATTATTATTGTTATTATTACCGAGAAATAAAGTGAAAAATCATTCTTGCCCAAGACCTCTATGTAGGCTAATTAAAAGACTAAAAGTAAACTCATGGTACAAGTTTTTTTTTTTTTTTATATGGTTTGTTCATGTTTGCAGTCAATCTCCGTTAAACATATTTTATATGAATGTCCTATTTTGATTCCACTATGTGCTGAAAAAGAATATCAATGTGGGTATTCAAGAATCCATTAACATTTGATTGCATAGTCCTGCAATAATAGACACACCACATATAATTGACATGTCCGTAGTTGTAACATTTTGTAATAACATTACTTTTGATGGTTGCAGTTCAACTTGAAATGGTTAGATTTGGTCGTATTTGTGTATGTCCATGCTTAAGAATGAAGAGGTCTAACGTCAAATGCATGCGGAGAGACGTTAAAATAAAATATTGAATTGATCGAATTGAATTGAACACCTGTTGAGTACCAAGCGGGCAGTTCCATGAACAAGTATAAGAGACCAATACGAAACGTACACATCATAGAGATACACGTTTTACTTACTAAGCGTTCCTTGTACTCATTAATAAAACTGGACCCAGGTCATTAGTGAACCTGCGGGTTCTATACCACCCCTCTCCCTTTCCACATCAATACTGAGTATCAGCAGCCATGGTGAAAGAGCTGAAAGAGACTGGGGTGTGTGTGTGTGTGTGTGTGTGTGTGTGTGTGTGTGTGTGTGGTGTGTGCGTGTGCGTGTGTGTGTGTGTGTGTGTGTGAGGTTGTATAGCCACAAAAATGAGAAACGGAATTTACTTTTTCAGTCATAAATGGGGTAATTTCGTCGTTCCTCATTTGTCTCCCGTTCCCCATTTGTTTCTAAGTACGCGGGAGTGCTTTTTTAGTGCATCATGGGAGTGCAGTTAGTGTTTTAAGTACAGAGGAGTGCACTATCCGGGACGGAGAAAATCCAGCCAATTTTCGGAAAAGTTTGAAGCAAAAATCGACCTATTTCGTCCCCTATCTAGTCAACTTTCTCGAAAAGGGGTAGGGTAAGGGCTAGTTGCAGCGCTGCAACTAGCCCTTACCCTAACCCTTTTCTCTTGAAAAATGCTTTTTTTCTGTCAAAAATGTGCTATCCGATTCCTACATTCTAAAATTACCTCGTTTGTCACCGCGCACAATAATGTGTGTGTGTGCAGATGCGAGAATACTGTTGACAGTATAATGACTTGGATTACGTGTAGGTTTAGTCATTGTTAATTTGTGATTTTGCCTTATTACTTTTATTTTTATTTGTTTCAAAATAATTTATACAATTTTTATTTGCTGAGATACAGCTTGCTGTAAGGATTTTCCATTGTGGATAATAAATATGGCTTGGAAGTCTGCGCTTGGAATTAAATTTGTAGTAGCAGTATTGATAGATCGACTTTGTTTTTAGACAACAAACCATTAGTGTACATAAAAATGTCCTTGATGAATCTGTAGGTTCCCTCCCCCGACTGCACTTATCGGTGACTAGTGGTTTTGTACCCTGGCAAGCCAGGGTACACAGGTTGCTGTTTAAAATGTAGACAGAGAGACAACTGTTGTCTGCGAGTTTCATTTGGACGATGATACCTCCCCATATCCCCCTTGATACCTCCCCATACCCCCCCCCTGATATCTCCCCGTCCCCCCCATGATGCCTCACCATACTCCCGTGATACCTCCCCGAACCCACTTGATACCTCCGCATACCCCCTTGATACCTTCCGTACCCCCCTTGTAACCTACCTGTACCCTCCTTGATACTTCCCCGTTGATCGTTTCGCAGGTATGGATGAAAGGAATCGACTGTTCTGTTCTGGATTAAATTTACGTCCCCAACACCAAAGCATATAGGAATCGACCATCACCATACCCCCTTATATATACCCGTATCCCCGTTATGCCTACCCATGCCCCTTTAAACCTACCCGTAGCCCCCTTTTACCTACACGTACCACCCAATCCCAATCCTTGGTAATAATAATAATAATAATAATAATAATAATAATAATAATAATAATAATAACAATAATACTAATAATAATACTAATAATAATAATAATACTAATACTACTTCTAATAATAATATTGAATAATTATAGAATAATACAAATAGAAATCATAAAAAACACCAAGGCTTTAAACGAAAGTTTGATATAAGATATAATAATAATAATAATAATAATAATAATAATAATAATAATAATAATAATAATAATAATAATAATAAAGGTAAAAAGCCTAAATTAAAAAGAAAAATATCCATATTGTAGTGTTAAAAAAAAAAAAAACATTAAAAAAAATATGGCCCGCGTGAGATTCGAACTTGGGTCGCCCCAAACGGTAGGCGAAAGTTTTACCAACTAAGCTATCAAGGCTTCGTAGAAAAACAATCAATTTTTTGGTCTATATGGGAAAACATGCTGAAACCTCAATTTGATTTTTAATGGAAGCGCGCGGAATGAGGCTATTGCAGTTTGTGGACATTTTGTTTATTTATTTATCTCAGAAACGGTTAAACGTTCGGTAAGGAAATGTCGGCTATAACGATTTCGCTTGTTTTGAGCACACAGCAGGCCGATCTGCAGGGCGCAGCACCTGCCCAGATCAGCGTCCATACCGGACAAACTTTATAGTAGAGGCAAAGAAGG
>CM072518.1:63416451-63436451 GCA_036898135.1 Oncomelania hupensis
AGATTTTTTTTAAAGACACCTTTACAAAGATCTGATAATCTACAGGTATTTCCGTGTAAAATGTAGCCCTAATCCGTACATGTTTGCAACTATGGAACTCTTGCCAAAGGTTCAATTTTTAGGCTGAAGCCTGCAAAGTTGAGTACGCAAGAAAGCGGAAAATGAAACGGCCTTTAACCGACTGTAATGCAACTTCTGAACGTGATTACCTTGGGGTTTTGTCTATCTTTATATTTCTCTATCTTTCTGTCTGTCTCTGTCAATCTCTGTCTGTCTGTCTGTCTGTCTGTCTCTCTCTCTCTGTCTGTCTCTCTCTCTCTCTCTCTCTCTCTCTCTCTCTCTCTCTCTCTCTCTCTCTCTCTCCACCTCCTCGGTTTCTCTTCTCTATGCAAATGAAATAAAATGAAATAAAACCATTATATTAATACGCTTTACATTGAAATGGTTTTCAATGTTGAATTTTGTCCAAAATAAACTCATACTGACGTAAACAAAAACAAGCCGCGAAGAATGTAGTTGAAACTTGGTCTGTGCAGAGGACTCCTTCAAGGTCTATGATGTTAGCCAGTAAAGGTTAAAAAAAAAAGTTGGTATGTAAATGTTTATAGACACAAATGTGTCATTATATGGCGATAGCGAAGAACGCCCGTTGCACCTCGTCTCAACGGTCCTGATTTGGCTCGGAAGAGTCCGCTGGACCTAAAGCAACAATCAATCAATCAATCAAACCTCGTCTCAATAGCGAATGAAAGCTCTGCATGCATTTCACGCCATCACGTCCAACGAGTCGTTCCCGTGATCGGTCTGCACCGTTTTCAAATCACAACCACCACCGCAGATGCACTGCTCTTTCTTGACCTTTCTGTGACCTTTTGTCTACTTTGTCCTCCAACCTCCGCCCCCTTTTTTGGTTGGGAGGGTGAGAGTGGGCTTTATTTTTATTTGTTATTTATTTATTTATGGGCCTCATGTTTGTTTACCTTTTTAGTGTGAAGTCATTTGTGTTCAATGGCGTTTATTTTATTTATTTATATTTGACCTGGAAACGTTTTTTTTAAGTGTAAAATAATTAGTCTTTTGTCGCGAAATTGCAAGCTTACCGAGAGAGAGAGAGAGAGAGAGAGAGAGAGAGAGAGGGAGGGAGAGAGAGAGACAGAGAAAGACAGACAGACAGACGGACGCTAGCAAAAATCAGATGCCAGATGCATGGACAGGTCTTTATAATTTCATATAGCCCTGGACAATAACAGTCAACACAAACTTGTCTCAATCCAACAAAACACGCGTTGTTGCAACCCCTTCTCTCACCACCACCCCCCAACCCCCTCCCCGTGCATGTAATCGTTCTTCCTAAATGTTGAGCTCAAGAGCTGCTCAAGGCGCTGGCCGATACAGGATCTGTCACTGCAACCTCTCGAGGCGCACACTTGCTGGCTGAGGCGCATGGTCAGACGCCCAAGGCAACTGACCACATTGCTTGGCGACCCGGGATGGGGGGTAAAGGACCTAGTGGCTGCTGGGTGTGTTTGTGTAGCCGGCACTCACCCGTTTAGGACATGAGCGTCAGGATCTTTAAAGTGCAGGCGATGGAATGCCTGGGTGTACAGAATAGACCTCGGTTTATAAATCTTAGGGTTAGTGTTGGGGTTATATTTATATACCGCTTACAGAAGGACAATAATAATAATAATAAAAATAATAATAATAATAATAATAATAATAATAATTATAATAATAAATAATAATAATAATAAATAATAATAATAATAATAATAATAATAATAATAATAATAATAATAATAATAATAATAATAATAATAATAATATAGGATGCTATGTACGCGCCTTTCCCCAAAGGCTCAAAGCGCGGCGATCTATACCAACATACTCGCTCACCTGTCTCATTTACCCTGACACACACCAAATACACATACATCACTCAAACAGGTGGTGTAAAGGCAGGGAGATCGCTATTAGAAGACGGAAGAAAATCGAATTTTTAATTTTGAAATTTTTTATATTGACTGCATCCTGTACCATTATTGAAGGGAGGGAGGAAACCGGAGTGCCCGGAGAAAACCCTCGGTGACCTCAATAGTCTCGTACCTAAGTCACATACGTTCGCCTCTTGCGGGAATCGAACCCGCGACCTTCGGTATAGGAAACCGGCGACTTATCCACTGCGCCACGAGGCCACCCCAAAAGGCAAACTAACCTACCCTACCATCTACTCCTTCATCTTCTTCGTAATCACTCGTAACTACTTTTTTTTTCGCTCGGCATCACTCCGCCTGGTAAGAATACTCACGGGTACTTCTCTTCATTACTTCTAGAACGAAAAATGACTAGACTAGCACTGTTGAACTTTGCAGGAGCTGTGGAACTTCAGAAATAAGCTGTACTGTGGTTACATAACATGAGCCGAAGCCCGGTTAATGATCTATCTTCATTGGAAGGTTCGAGGAGGTTCGAAAACATTTTGTCGAGGTTTTGGGATCCTGAACTTAGGTTGCTGAACCTTTCGGATATCTAAAGAACGTACCCTCGTCAGTTGTGTCTATTAACAGGATAACAGGAATTTATTTCGCCAATTGACATGTAATAGATACAATAATCGGAATATTATTTGGTGTTGGACAATGGCAGAATGTTTTAGATTTAACAGCATATCTCTCTTTCTCTCTCTCACTCTTTCTTTCTCTCTCTCTCTCTCTCTCTCTCTCTCTCTCTCTCTCTCTCTCTCTCTCTTACACACACGCACACATTATTTTTTGATCGCTTCGAGCATGATCTTCGTGGATTAATCGGCTTACAAGTCTACTTCATCATCATCATCATCATCATCATCATCATCATCATCATCATCATCATCATCATCATCATCATCATCATCATCATAACGTGAGGTAGCTCAAAACGAAACGAACACTTTTTTTTAATGGTAGCTTCAGCTTTAATTCTGAGTCATTGGCTGAAGTTCAGCGGTAAGTCACTTTGGCCATTGCCTTTTCCAGATTGCTGGTAATTAGGGTGCGAATGGATGGGCGTGTAAATAATTGATATTGATTTGGATTGGAATGGGTTGATCTTGCGCTGTGGCCTGTCTTAATTGGGAGGTGCGAGGAAGGCTCGTGGAGGATCTGGAACCTTTTTTTTTTTCGAGATTCTCAGATCCCAAACCTAGGTTCATGAATCTCGTTGCAGATCCCAAACCTAGGTTCATAAATCTTGTGTGAAAAAAAAAGGTTCAAGAACCTAGTACGGGATATAAAAACCTGAAAACCTATCAAATAAAATTTTAAATAAAAGGGGTGGGGGTAGGCAGGAACCTCCACGAAACTTCCAATTAAAACAGGCCATGAAACTGTTGAACCGCTTTCCTGCTTGCTGCGAACCTAGTTTCCAGAATGGACCTACTGTTTAGCTGCGCACTTTCCAAACTGATTTGCCATTCGCATGTAACTGGGTACAGTGTGTGAGGAAACAACGTTCACAGCACTAGAATCACGGACCTGTATAAACTCCATGCTGCGAAATAATTAAAACATCAAAGGGGGCTTTCGTGTAAGGTGAACGTCAATTTTAATTTTACAATACAAGGCGATGCCTAGAAGGAATTCTATATCTACAAATTTCCTGGAAGAGCATCGCCTTAGTTTGGTGAAACTGATTTCGACGCCCCAAAGTTGCCTCATTGCTATGGCTTCGAGAAATTGTGTCTGCCAAAAGTGATTATTACTATATTAGCGATTTGGAAATGACTCGTTAAACTTTGCAGTAACTGTGTTTCGGCTTAAAAAAAACCATCCAAACCTTTCTCACACACACAGAGTATCAGAGACTTGTTGAATCTTTCGCTTACATCTGTTCACTAATGAGGCAGAACATAAGCATCGTCGAGTCTCAGCTACGCTATGTAATGTATGAAACATTGTTTACAACAAGGAAATCACTGAAATCACTGTTTTCCCACTTTGGAAACCCTTGTCGTTTGTTCAACACGCGGAACACTTTTCTTTTAGCATGCTGGCTTTGTGGGGGGGAAAATCCTTTGGTCGTTAAAACAAAATGAAGAACTTGGAGTTGTGCCTCTTGTGGTCAAGGTGTGCAACGGTCTCGGTTGTTCTTTTGGATGTATATCGGTTTGAAATCGATTATATTGAAAGATGGTGGGACTGCTCAACGATATATACGATCTTTCACTGTTGGTACGTATTCAATGTAGAACGCAGCCTATGCGATGTTGTGTTGATGTTATTGTCTATGGCTGGTGCACAGAGTTTGTTGTGCCTTGGGACAATAAAGATTCTGACTGATTCTGACTTTTTTTAAAATATAAAGGATAATCTTTAAAGGCAAATAGAAGCAAGTCTAAATTCCAACTCTCCTAGATTTGAAATTTTAAAAAAAGAAACGCATGTAGCTTTCAAATTTTGGGTGAAGAAGAGAGAGGGGAAGCATCTTACACGGCAGAAGAGCTACTCACCCTTTTCCCTACGAAGCGCCTTTCACACCCGTTCATAAACAACATTTTTCATGCTAGAACTAGAAACTATCTAGGTTTACATCGTTCTCCGTTTTCCAAAGAGGGTTGCCATTTCTCTCGCATCTCCGCACCCACCTTGCTGGAGCAGGCCGAGCCAAGCAGAGTATACTAGAGCCATCCACAGCGGAGTGTTTCACATTAATGCTGTTTCTTTATGGTTTCTCGTCTAGTCTGTGACTACTCCGACGGTTGAAAGACTAGAAAGAGGGGAAAACATGTAACATAACTCCTCATTGTGTACAGGTGGGAGGAGGGGATGTTCTGTGCTGCCAGTTTTGGGTCGGTTTTTCAGCTTATCTCATTCTTCTGCTTTGTGCATGTAGTGTGAATTTGTGTTTTTTTCTGCGTTTAGGTGCATCCGTCGTGTTCCGGAAATGGGATGTTCGTAATATTGTGCATATTTATCGGGGCATTGACAAAAAATTAATTCTATCTATTTATTTATTTTACATTTCAATCTTGTTCTGCTGCTCGTAGGTTTTAGCGTAGTGAATTGTGCAGTTTTGTTTTTCTCCTATGTTTAGATGCATATGTATTATTGAGGAAGCATGAAGGATACAAAATAGTGTGTATATTTTGCAGTACCATTTTCTTAGTCTTCCGCCTCACCCAACCCTTAAATTATCAATTTCTTCAGCTGATAGGCCTTTGCATTGTTTATTGTAATTTTTCCCCCAGGTTTTTAGATGCATCTGAATTATTCTAGAAGTAAGAAGAATTAACAATATTGCGTGTATTTTGCAGTTCAGCTTTCTTTGTCTGTTTTTTTTCTTCTTCTAAACCTATCTCGTTCTTCTGCTTTCACATTGCGTATTATAAAATGGTTTTTCTGTGTTTAGATGCTTCTGTCTTACACCGAAAATTAGGGCCGTAATATTCTGTTTATTTCGCAATACAGGTTAGTCTTACAAACATTTTTTTTTAAATATCTGATTATTCTAGTAATGTGTATTGTAATTTTTTTCCCTGCGTTCACATACTTCCGTCTTTTTCCGGAAGTGAGATAGCCGTAATATTGTGTATATTTAGCGTGAACATTTTGTGTTCTACTCGCATCCTTTTTCTGCTGATGAGTTACTGTGAATTTGTGAGAGAGAAAATCTCTGTGATTAGATGCATCTGTCTTAACTGGCGAAAGTGATTGTGTAGTTACAACGGAGAAGAAGAAGAAGAAAAAGAAGAAGAAGAAGAAGAAGAAGAAGAAGAAGAAGAAGAAGAAGAAGAAGAAGAAGAAGAAAAAAAAGAAGAAGAAGAGAGGTTTGCTGGTGGCTAAACAAATTGTGATATGAAATTTCATTTCCCAATCTTTTTCTCTCCTTCCTTCGGATTTTATTGTTCTGCCGATACGCATGCACTAGATCCCTGTATTTTACAATGTCTTTTGTTTAGACGCATTTGTCTTAATTGTCGGGAGTAGTGATGGAGTTTGCAAGTTTTATGATCGGCAGTGTATTAAATTATTGAGCGTGTTTCAAGAGCGCTGTTGTTTTTTTCTCTGTCAGCGTTTTCATTAATTTTTTTTCCATTGCTGACAGGTTATATCATTTAGGGGTGTGGGTGTGTGTGTGCGTGTGTGTGTTTGTGTGTGTGAAATTTATTTTGTTTAAACGTAACTGTCTCATTCCCGGAAAGCAGATTGTTACAAGAGAATTGCCATTACACGTTATTTGCATGTTGGCGTGGAATATGGAAAATTGTCACATCGAGATCGGACAGTTTTTGATATTCCACTTCTAAGATTGGAATAACATTTATGAATCGATTTCTCCAATTGGAAAAAAAGAGGAGTCGAAATTAGACCAGAGGACAAAGATTTGTGTGAACAACCACTTTACATATTGTTTTCACTAATTTTATCCGAATGCGCAACCAAATATAGTCCCCATATCATCAGATTTCCTTCACATTTATTCAGCAAACACACAAGCGTAAACGCACGCGCTCGCACCCACCACAATAGCACCCACCCACTCCCACTTATACACAGAGTACAGAAAAATGAACATTAGAACTGATACATGAACGGTTCCTTCACACAAAAAAACTACCAGTTGTTGTTGTTTGTAGATTATAGTCACACGACACTTTCGCATATAGGTGACTACTGGACCGATTTATAATGACACCAGCGGGCCAGTTGTTGGTAAAGGGGAAACTACCAGTGAACAGCTTCGTTCAAAATGCAGGCCTAGACTTCAGTCAACTCTAGCTTAGCAGCCAATGAAAACCAATGCCAGTTTCATTTGCTGAATCAATCGGTGCATTTACTCCTTGGACTCTTCATTTCCTTGAGACCAGTAGGGGTCTTTCGGAACGGGTAAAAGTGAAAGTGATTGTGTGTTCGTTTCGTCCAACGAGAGGCACGCGCTGATTCTTACGCCGCGTTACGAAACGAAACGAACGTGTTTCTGTGCGCTTTCGATTCCAGCACCTAGTTTCGTTGTGATTATTATGCCTATGTAAGGCTTCTTCTAACAAATCATGATTTGACACGAATGTAACGATTAGGTTGAACTTTAAAGATGGATTAGTGCTCTAACATTGAAGATATTTTACATTCTAGCTTCGAGTTTCATTTTTGTCACATAAAACAGTTTTTGGACTGCTGATTGGTGATACAGAATAGATAGATTCTAGACAGCCATGACGGCATGAGGGTTTGGGCACTCTTTTCAGTCGCTCGTTTGAAAAGACGTTTTAAGTCTGAAACCGAGTTGAGATCCCCATTATTACTTCTAAAATGGTTGAGTAATGTACCATATACAAATTCAAATCATTTTTGGACATTAAAATTTTACAAACGATTTAATAACCAAAATGTACTCACGAACATTAGTTCGTGGAAAACCTGATTTCCACGAAGTTTTATTCGTTGTGGTAGTCAGACTTCGTGACCTTTCACCACGGGAAGTAAAAGCGTCACATAAATTGCTGACGTCACAACAATAAGTAGTCCCGATTCGCATTCACTTTCACTTTCACCCGCTTCCGAAAGATCCCTATTATTGCTGTAGTATTTGTGAATTAGGGATGGTTTGGGAATAAAACCTGGCTGTTTTAGCGCGCCTTTCTGGTTTTCAGCCTTGGCAGAAAAGGCACAGGAGACTGCGATTCTTAAATGGATGAAAGTAGGTCCTGTGTTCTTACGACTTGTATATATGTCAGAGCTTGTTAGAAAATTCGTCATTTGTAATTCGTCAAATACCATGCGATATCAGTTTGAATCACACTGTACTTGGCCAATGCAAATATAAGACACTTGTGGAAAATCGATACATAACATAATATGGCGAGATTGCTGTAATATTGTATGGTGAGATAGCCACAGCATAATATGGTGAGATTGTCTATCCTATCCTATCCTATCCCATAACTCGGAGGTCGTAGGGGCACCACAGATGATCGTTTAACCAGCGTACTCCATCTTTCAGCAGTTGTTTGTGCGATCCTGGAAAGGACTTTCTGTCTGATACAATGGCTCCTAAATATTTGAAGCTATGCACTGTGTTGAGGGATTGGCCTTGGACTTTGATGTCCGTGTTGATGCCATTGGTGTTGTTGGTCATCATTTTGGTCTTCTCTGCACTTATTTCCATTCCATAGGCTCTGGAGGTGGTGTCAAGACTCTGTACCAGCTGTTCAAGTTCTTGTTCCTCTCCAGCCAATCCATCCAACCATCGCCATCCAATCCATCTCACTGGCTGGAGTGAGATTGCCATTTATATACTATTGTGAGATAGCCATAAAATAATAATTATGGTATAGTTTCCGTTTTGAGCTTTCTCGGCTTGCTGCCCAATTTCTTGTTGTGCTGATAGCCGTCACATATTGGCTGGTGTTATATGACGTAGTTCCAGTTTTGTGAAGAGGAATATTGTAACCGTTCAGTAGTTTACACAACTTTGAGGTGTTGAGCATCTTGGCGGAAGAGAAAGATGTGCTGATAGGGAATGGAAACTCATCTCTTCCTTAAATGTTTCTGATCTTGCCTCCCATAATCATCGTCGTCATTCCTCCATTTGTTTTGTTTTGTTTTTTGTTTTGATTCAGACCACCGTTACCACCCACCCATCACCCCTCCTTAGCTCTTCCCTCCTCCCTCACTCCCTCGTTAGCAAGTGTCTGATTTTATTTTGTATGAAGCCGGATGTTTAGAATGAATGCGTGAGTACTGCGCTTTGAACTGATATTGTTCCTTGGGAAATAGCGCTATATAAATATCCTGATTATTTTAATGGGCACTGTCTTCATGAAGCTGGCTCTGAGAAAAGGGCTTACACCCTTTAAACCTGAATAGAGCGGGCCATGCAGGCTATTGTCCATGTGATGATCTATAGGGCTTCGAAATTCATAGCGATATGGCAGAGTGGGAGGCCATTGGTCACATTAAGGAGATTGTCTCCCTTTAAAATGCGATCTGAGAGTGTGTTCCCTTGTTGCCATGGGTGGCGTCGGCTACACACAGGGAAAAGGCGTAGAAGAGTACCGGGGGAGAGGGGGGGGGGGGGATAGGAATACCAACTTTATTCACAAAAACAAATCTTCACTACGGTTATTAAAAAAAAAATTCTCAGTCTTTCAGACATCTTTACTTTACCTAGAAAATCATATGTGGTCACGCTCACCTTTCCTTTCATGTCATTCATTGTCATCAAAAGGCGGAACAAAGCGGCGAAGTGTCTTTTGATAGAGTCACGCCTGGTAAACTGTGGCCGTGTAGTCTTTAACGCCGTCGTCTTATTTTAACCCAATCGACTCCTGTCACCTTATTGCAAGAGGACACCGTTTCATCTTTGGCTCTTTTCTTTTCTTTAACTCTGATCTGGTGTATGAGCAGGGGGACCACCTTAAATGTAACTATAGAACCCTGCTTCAAGTTTCTATTAACTAGATCTTATGTGACCCCTTGTGGGAGAACTGTTTTTCTTTCTTTCTTCTTCTTCTTCTTCTCGATAACGTTGGACCTGAAAAGCACGAAACTGCTCATGGTTATTTTTTCTTCCCGTTGGTTGGTCTCAGAACCAACCCCCCCCCCCTTCCCAACCCTCCCCCCCAAAAAAAAGTATATA
Organism: Oncomelania hupensis; assembly: GCA_036898135.1. NCBI lineage: Eukaryota > Metazoa > Mollusca > Gastropoda > Littorinimorpha > Pomatiopsidae > Oncomelania > Oncomelania hupensis. Next base: position 63,426,067 of record CM072518.1, read on the forward strand.
TATATCCTCATCATTTTGGGGTTTGACCAAGCTGGGAATCGTCGTTAAAAGAGACACGCTGTTCTGTTTTGAGGGCACATGGACGTATGCATTGTGACGTGTGACAAGTTAATGACAGCATGATTAACCTCCCTTGGGGCCACCAAGGGGCGCAACCTCCATGATTTTTTTACTTTTAATTTGCCTCTCCCTCCGCCCACTCCCATTTCCATCTTTACCAACACCCCTATCACCATGTCATTCATAATAACCTTTTACAAATACAGGCCAAGCTTTCTCCCTCCCCCCTTCCCCTCTTCTATCCGTCCTCCCGTTTATTTTTAAGCACTGAAAACGAACTTCAAAGAGTCACCGGTATTGCTTTGGTTAAAAAGTATTATTATTGTCGTGGCATTAACATTGCTTTTTTTTTCCTTCTCCTGATTTGATTTATTTCGCAAGGCAGTACATTTTCTATAGCGGCGACAACTGGTCCTGATTTGGCTCGGAAGAGTCCGCTGGACCTAAAGCAATAATCATGTAATGTAGCGGCGACAGTTCAGTCGCACGTCGTGTTGGGCGTGTTGTTATAATGTCAATTGTAAGTGTTTTGCATTTTGATTATAATCAGATCTTTTGACTTTTGGAGGGACGTGGAAATTAAGCTACCTACAAGTCGCGTTAGCGTGTTTGAAAGTAACCGAAACTTCCTTGGTAGGCTACTACTGCGGCTACAACGGCGACGACAACGACGAGGACGACGACGACAAAGACGCTTTTATGGACACCCGGGCAGTGAAGTTTATTTCATGATCCTCGACTGTTGTGCGACTTATTCCGAGGAGGGCAGTATCCAGTAAGGATTATATTCAAGATGTTGGCCTTAACCTTGAGCTCCGGTTTTCCACTTCATTAGGCGAGACAACTTCTGTCTGTGTTTTGGCCACAAAGTTTTATTTGTTAGCTCCCTTGTTACATTACCCTACTGTTGTCTCCATTGCTATGCTACTGTTACTGTTGCTTCGGAGTTGTTTCTTTGTTTTTAGCCAGTATTGTTGTCGCTGCAACCTGTTCTTCTATTTCCGACAATTTCTAATTTCGTTGTCTACTGTCCTGATTAAAATGTCAAATGTTGACTTCCTTGATTTTGGAAACGGCTAAAGGTGAACATAGACCAGACCTGGTCTTCCAAGAATGTGTTAAAATCAAGACAGGTACACACAGGTAATAAACTATATTAATCCGTCATAGGAATTTGCTGAGATAAATGAATACTGGCCTAATTTTGGTTCGTTTTAATTATTTCTTTCAATTTACCATGGCCAAGATTATACAAGTGGAAGAAAAAAAAAGCCTTATATTTTTTTTAAATGTGTGAAAGGGGAACAAGTTGTGTTTACATGTTACCCAACCTTTGACTAAAAATTTGGAACATACCTACTGTAGTGCTTGACTGAAGACACCTCATTGTTCTATTGTTAGACATATTATCGATCTCACTAGAAGGAACCCCGTCTGAGAACGATAAATAAATCGGCCATGAGTACGGATTCTTTGTCGGAGCTATGGTTGCTTGCAATGTTGCACTTACTTACCGATTAACGGTAATAATTTGGGTACCTTCCTGACAGCTGTTATCTCCGGTCGTCAGCCGGACCTCGTACCACTCCAGGTGAACCCAGAAACCCTTCTTGATCTCTTGGAGACAAGGCTCTTTCCAAAGTCGCGCCACAAATGTTTTATCGATATGGAATCGGTATGCTTGTGTAGCGTGGTTTCAATGACTTATTCTTCTGTTGACGCATGTAGTACTCAGTAATAATAATAATAATAATAAGAATAAGAATAAGAATAAGAATAAGAATAATAAGAAGAAGAATGTTGATGTCACGCGCTTTTCCTTCAATCGAACACAAAGCGCGGCGATCATCATCATCATCATCATCATCATCATCATCATCATCATCATCATCATCAATTAGTGAAGCCAGTCGTGCTGATGACCATTTTGACGGTACTGAGGTCGGAAAAACAAAATTTGGGGGTTAAGCGGTTTGAGTGTTTCTGTAATTTTGTAGCTAAAAGTGGTCGCAAAATGTTCTAATAATACCCCTAGGCGGTTGTTAATATTGAAAAAAGGTTCTGTTGATGAAGCGGAAAAAGCGCTTGTGGGTTAGTGAAAGTTAGGGAAAGGTTGTCGCTTTGGTTTGCTACGGTGTACTGTGTTTTAGGTCAGCCTAGACAGTGACAGTGGTATTTATTGATGCTGCGTTCAATGGGAATCGAAGGTGAAGTCGTTGTAACACTCTCATTGTATTCTTGTTGCATACAGTAGGGAAGCTCAGCTAACCTTGACAGTTTTTATTGCTTGGCTGTCTGGAGACAAGAGGGCGAAGTTGGTCTTTGGCTGGCGACCCCGTTCTCTCTCTCTCTCTCTCTCTCTCTCTCTCTCTCTCTCTCTCTCTCTCTCTCTTTTTCCAGAGTAGATGCCCTACTGTTGTGAAAAAGGGTAGACAAGAAAGTGCTGTTCAACATTTGAAATAAGTAGCCCTCTATACAAACTGCTAGACGCCTATCACATAATTGTGGAGTAGGAAACTTCTAGTTAAGTTGTTGTACATTGTTGGTGGTGTATCAATAGTTTGATGTTCATAAGAATTGGTTATTCTTTTGCCTCGTACAGAAAACAGCTGAGCCCAAGGCGATTGAAAGAAAATGCAAAGTGAAGTTAGTGTAATAATGAGAAACACATGTGTACATAACCAGACCTGCCTAACCTTACGATGTTGGGGTAATTTACTTCGATTTTGAACCCAAACTACGCTACCATGCTTTCCGCAATAAAATTACGATTGTAAAAAAGCATAAGTATGCTTTTTGGATCGTGTAAATCACAGGCACTCAAGTCCCTTATTCCGTCTCAGTTATAGGCCTCACTGGCAGTCAGATTTCCGTACCGATCCGTGATTTTGCTTTCGGAGAGCTCGCGTCCGCGCATGCGCGATTTCTTTTGTCCAATTGCCGGCCATTTCCGGTCTGTCTAACCACAAAAAGACGCCATTTGCATTGCTCAAATCACTACTGTTATAATGAAGCGACGTGCGGAAAATGTCCATAAGACTGACGAAGGGTCTGACAGTAATGAAGAGAAAGCTGGCGGCACTGGCAGCCATGTAGTGATTATAAAAAACCAACCCAACTCAGTTCAACAAAGCTACAAAGGCAGTTACTCGGAATCGTGGACTACACCACGTGAATTGCTCCCTTTGCCATAGTGACCTTTCATGTGCACAGGGTGGCCAATATGACTGTGAAAACACTTGGGGACAAATGTGCATAAAGATGCAATGAAGAGAGCCCCAGGGAAGCATCAAACAAAAGCTGTGCCAATAATCGTTTTTTTTTTTTTTTTTTCTTTGTCAACCAACCCGAATGATAGTCGTGTGGTAAATTTAGAGAGAGAAATTTTCCGAGCAGAATAAAACTCGATTATTTGTCTTTTATAACTAAACATTATCCTGATATTAAGTGTAATTTCTTTTTTCTGGTAAAAAAAAGAAAAAAAGCTCTCTCTGACTGCATATTAGTTTCCTGAAAACGATGCTCAGTACAGCTTTTATTTTATTTTTTAAAATATCTCGAGGAGGAAGGGCGGGACAGGGTGGGGAGAGGAGGGATGATTACACTTTTGTACAGTACGATTACTCTTTATGTTGAGCTCATTACTCTCTTCTTAATTTGGGGGTAGACAAATGTGCATAACTTATCATTCCTATGAAATGCTAATTTTGACAGAAACAAAATAACACGATACTATGCAAATTTTCGATTTAAGCCATTTTTATTTCCATTCAGTGTGAAGCTATTGATTGGTACTACTTTAGACCTGCGTTGTGTGTATCAAGTGTCGTCAGTATAATATAGTTGGTTATCGGCAATTCAAGAAAAAGAAGAAGAAGCTGGTGCATCTTGAGCACACAGTTATGAAGTCTATACAGTAGAACAGCAAGATTGTGAATATTTGTCATTCTCTATTGAAGTTGATGAGTTAATGCATTTGTGTATTACTTTGTGATCAAGGTCTTTTCTTTCTTGTCTTTAAAAAAATCGTGTTAATGTCATTATTTGTGTGCAGTGTGAACGTGATAATCAAATCACAGTTAACGACTTATCATAACTCTGAATAATTGTGTGCATGTATAAGTGTAAAATTAAATTTGCCCAGTGAAAAGTGCAGTGCGTGGAAATTATGTGAGATTGCTGCAGTTCAAGCACCGTGCTGTGAAGTGTACAGGTCTTGAATAATGAGGCATTGATGACAAGAGTTTAGGATACGGTTTGAGTTCTTCGTAGAGTTTTGAAGTACTGTGATGCACATGGTTGAAATTATTCAATAAAACACAAACCAAGAAATATTCCGATGTTGTCGTCGTTGTCGTTTGACGCTGGAACACACTTCCAGGCCATGGAGTATTAATAGACCGAATGTCCAGACGATGTCCCTGTCTGGTGCGTAAGCGGCGCGTGCTGGCGAGGAGTCCACAATTTCATCTTGACCGCAAGACTATTATGTCTTGTCTTAGAGTGACCACAGATAGCATCGTGGAAATGGACAAGGCTGGAAGACCTATCACCCGGGCAGGGGACTCCAAAGAGGGGGACCATACTCCATCCTTGCCCTTCACTAACGGACACAACTGGATACGGAGCTTCAGCGAGCGGGTGCGGGGCCGCCGCAGTGGGGAATGGGAAGACGCGCTGGGAGTGATACGGCGTCGGCGATTGCAAGGTAAGCCATGAATGACGACGATATTGAAAACCGTCGGTCGTCCTTTATAGGCTATTGTCTCACGTCAATGTTTCGCATGAAAACAAAACAACACCAATTTTATTTTTCTCCTACAAATTTTGTCATGTTTGTCCGTGCAAACATCAGTCTTCTGTTTTCTGTCTTTCGTCTTCGGTCGATGTTTTGACAATTTAGAGCTTGCTGTGATGTTCGTGGTGCACTGAAACTGGTTGTTAGGACACGCATACTGTTTTATCCTCTGCTTCCTCTTCGTCGATTGCACTGTTTTCCGTTTCTCTTTTCTTTCTTCATTAAAACAATTAGTGGGAAAAGGGATTGATTGGGGGTGGGGGGTGGGCAGAAGGTTGAAGATTCCGTGAATGGTTAAAGTCAGAGTTTTTCTTCTTAATCTTTTATTTCCTTCTTCTTCTTCTTCTTCTTCTTCTTCTTCTTCTTCTTCTTCTTCTTCTTCTTCTTCTTCTTCTTCTTCTTCTTCACATGCTTTTGCTTCTGCTCCTCCTTCTTCTTCTGTTTTGCTGCTGCTTTTCGCCTCATCTTATTAATTGTGTTCTCTCCACGCATGCGAGGGCAGCGATGTCGCTGCTGATAAATCCTTATTCAGCGTTGGACTGGGCGGGGTGGAATCCCAATAGACTGATCAGTTAGGGCGGAAGAGATGCCCAATTTCACCCTTGACCGATCATGTGACAGTGACCAGCAGGCTTGATTGAGGCGACCCGCACCGCCAGCCACCGTACCTCTGTGCCATCGTGGATAAAGCGTTGGTGTGTTCAGATTTGAGACATGTTTGTTTATGTGCAAGAATGGAGTTTTAGGCTATAGGCCTAATCTCACACTACGTCCTTGTATCGTTCACTCTCACGTTCATACTATAATAATAATTAGACATTGACGTTCAACGTCTACTCCTACGCCACCGTGTGTGAGATCTAGCAGACGGGGACAATCTACTCAGAGAAGACGGGGGCAGGAGGGACCCTAAAACAATACTGAACCACCAGAGCAAACATATTGGGCAGTGAAAATGGCCACTTTCATCTTGCCCGCTCCGGGTCAGGAGTGGTGGGTTTGTGGTTTAGGACGGGTTGACCAGATAACTGAAGAACCCTTTGACAACGCTAGCCTTGTGAATGCCCTTCTTCAACAGTAAAAAAAAAAAAAAGACTGGCAGTCTTTTGTCTTTTCACTGTCGCCTAAAGACACGTCTGTTTTCAGCCATTAATTAGTTCACATTTCTGAGAGGTTACTATTTTCTATATAGTCGTGTCGCTTCCATGTTTTGATTATTCTTTCCTCAAGGGCTGTGATGTGTTTTCATCTGTGGTACTCGTCAGTTGTCTATGATGTTTTGCTACAGGCTACACATATCTCAAACATATCCAACTCACCACCGATCAGTCAGCCAGTGCTCCACTCCAGACTGGATGTGGTGGGGATAAATAGAATGGTTAGTTTTGTCACACTCCCTCCCCACTTCTCATCCTCTCTCTCACTCTTTCACTCTCTTGTCTGTAGGTGCTTTGTAGCAATTCCTATCCTATCCTATCCCGTAACTCGAAGGTCGTAGGGGCACCACAGATGATCGTTTAACCAGCGTACTCCATCTTTCCCTGTCCTCAGCAACCCTGATGGTTTCGCTCAGTGTCAAACCAGTCCATTCTCGAATGTTGTCCTCCCACCTCTTTTTCGGTCTCCCTCTTCTTCTACCTCCTTGCACTGTGCCTTGCAGGATGGTCTTTGCAAGACCTGATGATCTGGTGACGTGACCATACCATCGGAGTTTCCGTTTTTTCACCACTGTCAGCAGGTCATCGTGTTGTCCAATGACAATAGGACGCGATGACCTTCGGATGAGGTGTGTGTGAGGATGGGAGTGGGTGATGTAGGGGAGGCCATGGCTGATTTACTATCTACACCTGTGAAGAAGAGTCTTAAATGGTGCCCTAGGCTATACTTCGATCCTACTTGCTTTAAACATCAATGCGTTCAACAAAGCAGATAATAATAATTAATACAAGGCGAAACGTCAAATAATAAATAATAACTGTTGTATCGAAAGAGACCTTTTGTTCTGAGTTTAGCGTCCTCTGAGACTGTAGTCTATACAGGACTAAAAATAAATAAATACATACATAAATAGACCGTACTCTCAGTCGGACTAATGGATGGCGCCTGGTTTGTAATTTTGATTTGATGGGATTTGCTGACTACATATTTAGTTCAAAGAAGGTGAGAGAGAGAGAGAGAGAGAGAGAGAGAGAGAGAGAGAGAGAGAGAGAGAGAGACAGACAGACAGAGACAGACAGACAGAGAGAGACAGAGACAGAGACAGAGAGACAGACAGACAGAGACAGACAGAGAGAGACAGAGAGAGAGAGAGAGAGAGAGAGAAGTCCTCCTCTAGGCTCAGCTACGCTGTATGATGTATATTAATTCGGCAGAATCCGCCGTCGGGTTGGACAACGGGACCCGCGATCACCAGAGATTGTAAGAAGGCTTTCCCTCAACCCCATCACCACCCCTTCCTCCTCCACACACACACCTCTCTCTCACACACACCCCTACAGTCACCCAACCCAGTTTCTTGTACTGTGTGACTGCGCTGGCTCTCTCTCCATACTGATGTCTATAATTATTAACTTCGGCCTACTTCTGTTGGGCCTCAAGTCGTGTTGCCCCTTTTCTGTGGGTGTGATAGAAACGTTTACAAAACAATACAACACAATACAGTACAACACAATACAATACAGTACAACACAATACAATACAGTACAACGCAATGCAATACAGTACAACATAATACAGCAGAATACAATGCAATACAACACAACAACAAAACTGTATTACTCCAAAAGGAATTACAGCAGGCGCACAATCACATTTGAAATCCATATACATTAGGAATACACAATAATCCGCTTTGATCCACATCACACCCATCGTAAACTGTAGTCCAACTTTCTCCCTGTCTCTCTCTCCAACACACCCATCGTAAACTGTAGTACAACTTTCTCCCTTTCTCTCTCTATCACACCCATACAGGTAGTCCAACTTTCTCCCTGTCTCTCTTTTCAACACACCCATGGTAAACTGTAGTCCAACTTTCTCCCTGTCTCTCTTTTCAACACACCCATGGTAAACTGTAGTCCAACTTTCTCCCTGTCTCTCTCACCAACACACCCATCGTAAACTGTATTCCAACTTTCTCCCTGTCTCTCTCTCCAACACACCCATCGTAAACTGTAGTCCAACTTTCTCCCTGTCTCTCTCTCCAACACACCCATCGTAAACTGTATTCCAACTTTCTCCCTGTCTCTCTCTCCAACACACCCATCGTAAGCTGTATTCCAACTTTCTCCCTGTCTCTCTCTCCAACACACCCATCGTAAGCTGTATTCCAACTTTCTCCCTGTCTCTCTCTCCAACACACCCACCGTAAACTGTAGTCCAACTTTCTCCCTGTCTCTCTCTCCAACACACCCATCGTAAACTGTATTCCAACTTTCTCCCTGTCTCTCTCTCCAACACACCCATCGTAAGCTGTAGTCCAACTTTCTCCCTGTCTCTCTCTCCAACACACCCATCGTAAGCTGTAGTCCAACTTTCTCCCTGTCTCTCTCTCCAACACACCCATCGTAAACTGTATTCCAACTTTCTCCCTGTCTGTCTCTCCATCACACCCATGGTAAACTGTATTCCAACTTTCTCCCTGTCTCTCTCTCTCTCCATCACACCCATGGTAAACTGTATTCCAACTTTCTCCCTGTCTCTCTCTCCATCACACCCATCGTAAACTGTATTCCAACTTTCTCCCTGTCTCTCTCTCCATCACACCCATCGTAAACTGTATTCCAACTTTCCCCCTGTCTCTCTCTCCAACACACCCACCAACATACATACATCACAGCTGAGCGAGCCAAGCAGTTGCAGGCCTTGTTATCATAGGGCATCACAGAGAACATGTGGCGGGATTATAATACAAGATATTATACAGTGATGGAGAAAGTTTTTAAGCTAGGGGTATTTATACCCTCAACCATAACATGTGGGGGTTTTCATACCCTCATTGCAAACATAAGGAGGTTTTTATACCCCCTTTCAGTTTTTTAGGGGGTACACCAACATACGTAATAAACACTTTGCGTGGAAAGTCTTTTCATCAGTTTGAGTTTCTTCAGCCGGGCACGGTTGCGGCTCACCTTTCTCTTCTCTTACCGAGCACTCAAATCCAAAGGCTGACAAAAAAGTTTGTTTTTCTTTTCCTTCATCTAATCTTGTTTTAATTTTTTTGAACAATTAGTTTGTCTGCTTTATTTTTCCTTTTCTTCGGCTTTCCCTCAGATCGCTGCTTGTCGGCCATGTTTAATGTTGGGTTGTTGTCAGTCTTATATAGCCAATCAAAAGCGTCGAGAAAAAATAGTAAATATTATCGTGCATATGATTGGCTGTTTCTCGGAAGCGACAGTATGAATAGGAGGGGGAGAGAGGGTGGTAGGCGGTCGCGCAGGACGCACAGACATACGATCCAAATCGAGCGAAAGCTGTACGCACGACCGAAATAGTTGTACCTGATGATACCTCCCAGCAACGTAGCTTTACGTTTTCATACCCCTTTGGCACCGACTTTGTGCGTGTTTATACCCTTTTATTACATTTTCGTTACGTGATTTCCCAACTCAGTACGTGAAACACGTACGATTGTACGTGATCTCCATCACTGTTATAACAATAAAACAAAATACCCTATCATGATTGGGTTCAAGGTTAAACTGGAAGGCCACTGTATTGGTCTATATTTCTGTATTAACCCGTGCGACTGTGCTGGCGCCAGCATTATAAGGAAGTATAATGATTTGGGGGACTTCTTTTGCTGCGTCGTAATGCGATTCCATCCCCTGTTGTTCTTTTGCCATCTCCGTAAATCTGCCTTAGGATGACCTTGACTTCAACTAATTATTTGTGTCTTTAAAAAGTCCTACAACATGTGGGCATAGTCGTACTGGCGCCTATGTGATTTGCAAGTTTCACGGCACATGCACGTGCTGTATGTCCGTTTCTGCCATTGTTTATTGATACACATAGTAATAAATACGAATTAAAGTTTTGGGCACTAACTCGGCATGTTAAAAGATTTCATTATCACTTCTTCAGATTGAATCACAATATATACCCCTTGTATACTACTGCGACATGACGAACACTTGGATATAATTATAATTGCGCAAATCAACCTACCCAACCTCTTTAAGGCAAAAACCACCGTCGGACAGCAGTTGTATTGTATTAGATTGTATTGTATTGTATTGTTAGCCGAACGCAGAATCAACTGTGGCATCCTCCTGTTCAACGTACACACTCAAAACCCTTCACGATCAAGTTGCATCGTTTCAGCTTACCAATAAAGTCTGTTGAAAGAGGTTGCTTGCTAATGATTTTATGTACCAATTAAATGCCCAACCTTACTCTTTGGAAATGGAACAAAGCACAAATAAGGGGAGGGTAGCACCGGACTCCATTCTCGCTCCAGCTCTCCTACTGTGAAGGAGCAAAAGGTTCCTCATTGGTAAAGGTTTTGAAGGGCACTTTCTTCTTAAAG
>CM072518.1:63441451-63448951 GCA_036898135.1 Oncomelania hupensis
AATCGTAAAGTCCGTGCGTAACGTAGAGGACAGGGGTAGGCTAAATACAGAATAGGGCTATGCATAATAGAAATATGTATACTGACGAGAGCTCGACGGTTTGCTTGTGGCCGGGTGCATTTGGTAGGGCAGAGTGGTTTGAGATGCTTTTGCGAAGAGGTCGATTCTAACCAGGCAGCAACCCTGTGACAGAGGTCATAGTAGTATAGGTTACTGTGTGGAAGGGTGTGATATTGTTTATACAAGCCACCCAAGGTCTTACGCCCTCATCGGGGTAAGGATGCTTAGAATTGGAAAGAGGAGGAATATTAACTGCCATTTATAAGCGAGTGTAGAGTTGTTTTCCTAAGGCGTGTGTAGTTCTCTATTGAACACCCGCCGAGACTCAGTTTCTGTGACAGAAGCGAGGTGTCCTCGTCCTCATTTATAAGTGTTATTTGGTTGAGTGAAATAACCAGCAATAGCCAGAGACAAAATAACTCTCAAAGACTAACCATTTGTATTTGTGACAGTGCTGTGTTGTGTTGTGTTGTGGGGAAGAAGGTGTTTCACAAGCCGGGGCCTATAAGGTGAGTAAACCCTGTGATCCAATTTCTTAGTGGCGCACTTCGAGACTGCGTACGCGTATGAATGGTGATGAATGTGGGGGAAAGGGATGTATTTTTGATGCATATTGATTTTATATGATTTTCTTATGATTTTCTTATTGTGTATATAATGGAGAAATGTCGTTGCTGCTGTTGTTGTAAAAGTGGGTCAAAGGGGACGATGGGGAATGTAGAGATGGAGAGAGAGAGAGAGGGTGGGGGTGTATGTATGGAGAGAGCGATAAAATGTACTATGCTGAAGAAAGATGAAGTGATTAATATGAGCAGAGCATGTTTATATTATAGTACGTCAAGACAGGATGGATGAAGGGAGATAATCGTGATGTGTTATAACAGATGGGAAGGATAGTGAGATGGAAGGAGATGGATTGAATCAGGATTGTGTGATGAATTGTGGTTGCAGTAATTATGTATATTTATATAAATGCCTGTGTTATAGAAGATATGAATTATTGAGCATCAAAGGTTGATTTATATTATTGAAATGTATGCATAGCATTTTGTATTATCATTGTATGCATAAACAGGTCAAGATGGCGGATGGAGGATGGCGTGTTATATTATATAGTGTTTATGTTTTGTAGGCAGCCTGTTAAGACTGTGTATCTGCTTACAGGTTTGGGCTGATGATGATGTTATACCCGATGTTCTGTTGACGTTTCTGAAGTTCCGATGTTGTTGACGGTACCTGTTATCGTCTGTGTTTACGCTGATTGATTTCTGGCCAGCCTGGGTTGTGACGTTGCCTCTACAGCAGGGGAGTGTGGTGGTGGTCTTTGCCACTGCTGGGTGTTTTGCCTTTGTGTCGAGGCATTACTATTACAGGACTTTCACACACCACATTCACGCGCACACAGACTTGCACTGCGCCACACCTAAAAACATATTTCATTTAGTTGTAGAAATCATCCACTATATTGTGAAAGAGACTGTTTAGCTCTCTCTGAGCTACTTGACAAAACATTTGAACAGTGCTTCAGTTCTACAGCTTCACCTGGACAATAATTCGAAGATCATAGATTCATAGCACATCATTTATTAGTTGAAGTTTTATTGTATTTTGAATTGATTTACTGATTGTGATTTTGTTGTACACATTTTGTAAAGAATCTGTTGCTGTTTAGTTCGGTTTAGGGTTGAACAAAGGGAGGTAATTGTTAGTTAATTTTGGGACGGGGGTCTTGATAGGGGTGGAGGGTGGTTAGCTCCCCATTTGTCCTGTGCTTGTGTGTAAATTGTTGAATAAAAGAGTGTGACTGTTATTCTGGCATTTTTGTGTTAGTTTATTTTGTTTGAGTTTATCTTATTCACTCGTTGTATGTGCTGACGTCACGGAACCCGCTCGGGTGCCGTGACAGCTGAACTCCTCCAGTCAGCCTCACCGCGATGTCGAGGCCAGGCTCCGTCCATCCACGTCACAACCACCACAGATGGTGATGATGATGTTTGATCCACCTGACCAAGTGCTGTCGTCGTTGATGCACGACGTTGGTTGACGTTGAACCACGTTAACCAGTCGAACCTGTAACACGCTTGTCGCATCGTTAATATCCTGTCTGCCTGACTCTGTCCCCCCTCCTTCCAACCACACTCTCCCCCCTCTCATTAACAACTAACTTTTGATGCCCGAGGGGACACAACTGCTGTCTGCTTCCCCTTCCTCGACTCTCTCTCGCTTATTCCCCTTAGCTATTGTTATTGTCACTTGCAAAAACGCATGTCATAAAACACAATGAAATTATGAATGCAATGAAATGAGCAAAGCTGCAAATGAATACATGTAAGCATCAACACATTATTCATAACAAGCAACCACAACAACAACAGCATCCACTTCCATCCTTTCCTCCTTCCTCATTCTCCTTCATTCTCCACCCCCATTCTTCTGCCTTTCCACCGTGCAACCCTTCTCATCCTCCCTAGCCTTACGCACAGCTCTCATACCTACACCCCCCAAGCCAGCACTAGGTTCCCGGGCACAGCAAGGAAAATATCACCATTGCTCTCACCCACACGGTTCGAATGTAATCGCACTCGTAGCCACTTCTCCACTGCTCGTCTACGAATACTCCAAGTAGGGTAATCCTGTAGTGCGTAGTTCCCGTAGTGGACAATGCCTCACACTACCTACCACACTAACACCAACTTGCTATTCCATAGCTGTACTCCACACTGAATAATATACACCACAGAAAAACAGCAACCTTCACAACTAGTATTATCCTGGACAGGTTATTATAATACGTTAATAACTGTCCTACCCCACCTTACCAGAACACACAGAAAACCCAGAGCACTAGACAAATAACGTCTTTACCGTAGCTCTCTCAAACCTGTTCTGCCCAACAGTGAGTATCTTTCCCAACCGGCTAACGCTCCGTGCTGCTAAGTCTCGTTTTGCACGCTTCCACGCTTCAGCTATAGTAATCACACATACCACGACACGCAGTTACAACCCCTAACCCCTTATGCTCTTCTACCACAGACTGCCCTGTGACATAACGTATGTAGAGTTTCATGAAAGTCATCACAACGGCGTTTCTACATGGTTGTGTGTGTGTGCGTGTGGGCATGTGTGTGTGTGTGTTTGTGAGAGAGAGACGTTTGACAGAAATACGAAATGCGCAAAGATCTAAGGACGTAACTAAACTGAAAAATGAACATAATAGCCCGATATAGACCTAGGTAGACATTATTTTCAGAATATACGTCCCACATCTGTAGTTCCGTGGTAGGCCGTTCGCCTGTTACACCGATAACCCAGGTTCGAATCCCGTGGTGGGGCAAGATAAAAGTGGCCATTCATTTTCACTGTCCATTTTAGGAGTATGATTGCTCTGGTGGTTCAGTGTTGATTTAAAGTCCCTACCCCTTGTTCCCTGGGATGGCTATCCCCGTCTGCCGTATTGCCAATGAGTGGGCGCAGACGGTAAACTCCAATGGTCATTTCATTCAACGGAGGGCGTTGGCTTGGCAGTCTAGGAGAGACATTACATGATTATTGCTTTAGGTCCAGCGGACTCCTTCGAGCCAAATCAGGACCGAAGGAGAGACATGTGTGGTTGCGTGTGAGGACGTTGGCTTGGCAGTCTAGTAGAGACATGTGTGGTAGCGTGTGAGGACGTTGGCTTGGCAGTCTAGTAGAGACATGTGTGGTTGCGTGTGAGGACGTTGGCTTGGCAGTCTAGTAGAGAGACATGTGTGGTTGCGTGTGAGGGCGTTGGCTTGGCAGTCTAGTAGAGACATGTGTGGTTGCGTGTGAGGACGTTGGCTTGGCAGTCTAGTAGAGACATGTGTAGTTGCGTGTGAGGACGTTGGCTTGGCAGTCTAGCAGAGACATGTGTGGTTGCGTGTGAGGACGTTGGCCTGGCAGTCTAGTAGAGACATGTGTGGTTGCGTGTGAGGACGTTGGCCTGGCAGTCTAGCAGAGACATGTGTGGTTGCGTGTGAGGACGTTGGCCTGGCAGTCTAGCAGAGACATGTGTGGTTGCGTGTGAGGACGTTGGCCTGGGAGTCTAGTAGAGACATGTGTGGTAGCGTGTGAGGACGTTGGCTTGGCAGTCTAGCAGAGACATGTGTGGTTGCGTGTGAGGACGTTGGCCTGGGAGTCTAGTAGAGACATGTGTGGTAGCGTGTGAGGACGTTGGCCTGGGAGTCTAGTAGAGACATGTGTGGTTGCGTGTGAGGACGTTGGCTTGGCAGTCTAGTAGACACATGTGTGGTTGCGTGTGAGGACGTTGGCCTGGCAGTCTAGTAGAGACATGTGTGGTTGCGTGTGAGGACGTTGGCCTGGCAGTCTAGTAGAGACATGTGTGGTAGCGTGTGAGGACGTTGGCTTGGCAGTCTAGTAGAGACATGTGTGGTTGCGTGTGAGGACGTTGGCTTGGCAGTCCAGTAGAGACATGTGTGGTTGCGTGTGAGGAAGGGTCGGGGGGTGTGAAGAGGTGAACGGGAATGAAATTGTCGGAACGGATTAAAGGAGAAAAGTGGATGAAAGAACAATGGACAGGGTTGTTGTCATTGTTGACCGTAATGACCCTAAAGTGACCGGTGGTCAGTGTCAGAGGGATGATGGAGTGAGGTGTCTCCGCCTGTCACTGGGGCTACCGGATACCTGTGTGTGTATGTGCGTGTGTGTGCGTGAGTGAGTGAGTGAGTGACCTCAATCATATAAAAGTGCGACCACACCAACTCATCTGCAGCAAGATCTAAACCGTAGTGTTCACGTTGGAGTTATCGTTTGAAACTCATTGACCCGGAGCGCGAGCTTTATGAACAAGTTAACAACGGTATCAGGAACGGTGAGAATTCTCAACACTTTAAACTATTATCTTCTACACGATCTTTACTGGGGGTTGGGGATGGGGTGCGACTAGTGGCGCAGTTGGTTCGTGGCCGGTTTTCAATGCCGATGGCCGGGGGTGCGAATCCCAACTTCATGGAGGACGAAAGCTCATAGAAGGCATCAATCTAAAAACACCAAACAAGTTAATAATAATAATAATAATAATAATAATAATAATAATAATAATAATAATAATAATAATAATAATAATAATAATAATAATAATGGATGTTCTAATAATAATAATAATAATAATAATAATAATAATAATAATAATAATAATAATAATAATAAATAATGGATGTTCTACGCGCCTTATTCCTAAATTAGATTCAAAGAGCGGCGATCTATAACCAACATACACGCTCACCTGTTACAAACACTCCTACATACACAACACACACACATTCATCACTGAAACCTGTAGTGTAAAGGCAAGTCGCTGTTACAACACGGAAATGAAAAAAAAAATTTAAATTTTACAGAACCCCCCGTTAGGGTGCCGGGGGTTTCAGTATAAATAGTATCTCCACTTTCTGGAAATTTAGTGCTTTAAATTCCCACTGTCGCTGTCTTTCTCATTATTTTGTTCTTTCTCATTCCTGCTCTGTTCTATCAATCTGATATACTATCTTCTTCTTCGCTAGACCAGTCACCTACCTTTTTTCTTGAAAACTCTTCCGGGAAAAGACTCAGTATTTGTGTGTGAGGTCTGTTGGATCAGCTTGGGAATATTGGACGCTTTCTGCCAGGTGGTCACTAGGGTTTCCTATGATGTTATTATTTAGCAATATATGCACTTTATATGTATGTGTTTTGTTGATATTTTATAATGACGTTTGTATTCTATTTTGTTTTTGTAAACGGGGGTTCGATAAATTACAGTATGGCCTCAGCGTCCCCTGCGTGAATTGTCTTTATTGTAAAGTGACCGGCTGGTGGAGTGCCTTCAGTTTTACCACTAGGGTTATTTCAACAGATCTTTTATGCGGATCAGCGGTTGCCTAGTCCTGATTTGGCTCGGAAGAGTCCGCTGGACCTAAAGCAATAATCATGTAATGTAATGTAATTTTAAATAAACTGCATCCAAAACCGTTATTGAAGCGAGAGAGGAAACCGGAGTACCCGGAGCAAACCCTCTGTGACCTGAAAGTCTCGTACCTAAGTCACGAAAGTTCGTCCCCTGCAACGTAAACAACATCCAATGACGTAGAAAAAAGCCTGCAGCCACAAGACGGAATGAAATGTTATCATCAGCAAGATCTGTAAGCGTACCATGGTTATGCATTTACCGTAGTCTTCGCAATTGAACACATCTCGACACTGTGACTAAACATATTTTTCACGATGTATACCCGCAAGCGCAAAAACGAAAATTTCATTTGTAAGTGGGAGAATGTCTTCAGCATTGTAAGCTTGAAAGTATTGTTTAAAAATTAAAATTATTATCGCTAAACGATTGTCGGATAATCTCCTATTACCAGCAAGGCAAGTGTGTGTGTGTGGCAAGGCAAGATTTCAATAGCCCCGATCGGTGCAAACTGGGTCAACCTACGGCCGACCGTAATTGGTGGCAAAAAAGTAAAGGAAATGCAGTCAATGAACCGTGAAATTGAGGAGAGAGGGTAAGGGTAGAGTTGAGTACCGTAGAACGCGAAATGAAGAAGAAGAAGAGGGGGAGGGGAAGGTGAGGGGGGATAATGGAAAGAGAGTTACTATAGCTTAATAAAGAGAGCACGTTATGAGAAAACTTCTTTTGCAACTCACAAATTAAAAGACGAGCGAAAATACATGTGGAGACACACACACGCACACGCGCGCACACACACAAAAATGAAGAGGCTTGTAAAATACCTGTTAAAACTCGGCAATAGAGGGTTAACCTAAATAAATACATCGCTATTATAAACACCAGCTGAATGAAGTTGCAGTGCAGTCTACGCCACAAGGGAATTAATCAAGTAGATCGGAGTCTCGATAACAAGGAATAAGTGGATCTTCGATAGCACAACGGGTCCTATGTATGAATAAGCTAGATTTATAGAGAGATACATACGACTGCTACCGCTGTGCTATCGAAGATTCACTAATTGTGCGCTTTTGAAAATCCATTCTACTTGCTTAATGCCTCTGTGTCTCCCTAACACCCGCTATTGG
Source organism: Oncomelania hupensis (assembly GCA_036898135.1). Taxonomy (NCBI): domain Eukaryota; kingdom Metazoa; phylum Mollusca; class Gastropoda; order Littorinimorpha; family Pomatiopsidae; genus Oncomelania; species Oncomelania hupensis. The sequence goes on from CM072518.1 coordinate 63,448,562, forward strand.
AGAAGTGGCAAAGATAACCATCCTAGCGAACAAGGACACGTTAGAGACCTAACTCAAACACTGAACCACCGGAGCGTTTGTTCAACTAAGACGGACAGTGGAAAATGGCCGCTATAATCTTGACCACCAAACCTAGTTTGGCAGGACGGTAAACACTGCAGATCAAAAAACAAGATTGCAATAAGCCTTTGTTGCAGGTTGTCATTTTTTTAATGGACAAGAGTAGTTAGGAAATCGGTACGCGAGAGGGCAATAGATTTAAATGAATGAATGAATGTGTTTCAGTGAACAGTGAGCGCGCGGGAGGTTAAGTTAGAGAGTGTGTGTTAGTTGCCTGAAAAGCTGAAAATGGGCCTCTCTTGAGTCGACTTGAGTTAGATCCTGTATCGA
>CM072518.1:63458951-63461451 GCA_036898135.1 Oncomelania hupensis
ATATGTATGTGTTTTGTTAATATTTTATAATGATGTTTATATTCTATTTTGTTTTTGTTTACGGGGGTTCAATAAATTAGAGCACAACCTCAGCATCCCCATGCATGGGATGCCTTAATTGTAAAGTGACCGGCTGGTGGAGTACCTTCAGTGTTACCATTAGGGTTGTTTCGGCAGATCTTTTATACGAATCGGGGGTGAGTCCTCTTTCAACCAAGTTGTGGTCCTGTTTGTGCTCTTTACAGTCCGCTGGACCCTACAAACAATGACTAACTAACTAATTGAGACAGTTAATTATAGTGTCAGAGTAGTATATATTAATATAGTCTTAAGAGCAAAAGTACACTCTCAGCCACTATTAACGTTCAACAAACATGACAGGCGTTAAACATTGCTCCAATAAATAGAAAGGCATTCAGACTAGAAAAAAGGGATAAGATATAAAAATGCATGCACGCTTAACATTCTTCAAATCTAACGCACTCACAACTCCTCGTAAACCCCCGTTGGGGTGCCGGGGGTTTCAGTATAAATAGTACTCCCACTTTCTGGAAATTAGTGCTTTAAATTCCCACTGTCGCTGTCTTTCTTATTTGCTCTTTCTCATTCCTGCTCTGTCCTATCAATCTGCTATACTATCTTCTTCTTCGTTAGATCAGTGACCTACCTTTTTTTCTTGAAAACTCTTCCTGGACAAGATTCCTTGTTTGTGTATGAGATCTGTTGGATCAGCTTGGGAATGTTGGACGCTTTCTGCCGGGTGGTCACTAGGGCTTCCTATGATGTTATTATTTAGCAATATAGGCATTTTATATGTATGTGTTTTGTTGATAATTTAGAATGATGTTTGTATTCTATTTTGTTTTTGTAACCGGGGGTTTGATTATTTGGGGTAAAGCCTCAGCCGTCCCCTGCGTGGGATGTCTTTATTGTAAAGTGACTGGCCGGTGGAGGGCATTAAGTTTTCCCACTAGGGTTGTTTCAGCAGATCTTTTATGCGGATCGGGGGTTGTCCGGTCCTGATTTTGCTCGGAAGAGTCCGCTGGACCTAAAGCAACAATCAATCAATCAATCAATCAATCAAAAACTCCTCGTAACACACACATTTCATGTTACAATGTAGTCTTAAAGCGTAGCATATAATATTTTAGTTTTTTTAGAGACCCCGAAGATGGCGAGTTTCTCTCTAAAATTGAAACACGGGGTTTCTAACTAGTTAGACTGGCAACTGACCATGCACTCTTGTAGTATATGTTTCTCTACTTTCTTGTTCAAGTCTTACAACGAAGAGTTGTCCAAAGTATTCGAAACTTGCGACCATCGTGCTGCTAGACTGAGCGTTGATGGAAGGTCTATGCCAATACCTCAGGAAAGGGAAACCACTCTTTCAATCTCAGATGAGGGCTCTGATCACTGGACACTTTAATGGACACTACAGTCGTGTACTTGATATAGTATTGGGAAGATGTCAGGATTAAAAATGATTTTTTAAAATCTTATTTTTTGTAGACTACGTATTTTTTTGCTTGACCTTTGGACAACTAATAGCGTCAGTGTACATTTTCGCTGCTTTTAATGGCTCAGCATGGTTGGGTTTTGGTTTTGGTTTAGTTTTGTTTTATGGTCATCCAGACCTTGCGAAACATTGTCTTGTCTTTCCACCCTCTGTCAGTGTCAGTGCTGTGAAGATAAGTATGTCAATTTATTTGTCAGATTTATTTTATGGCACAAAGATAATAATAATACAGTACATTTGTATCGCGCGGTACCTCGCAAACGGTAAGGAAAGCGAGCTCGCCGCGCTTGACAACACACGTGCAATCACACACACACACACACACACACACACACACGCACACAGAACACGTATACACTTATCAAATGGTTAAATAATTACAGTAAAACATGGCCATGCAAAACAACAGATAATATGAATACCAAGAACCGAGCCGGTGCCGCCACCATCCATGAACAGATGACGTGACTTGGTAAAAGATTACATATGGGGATGGAAGGGAGGGGGAGTGAAAATTATTGAGTTTGCATGTTAAAAAGGTGGGTCTTTAATTGGCGCTTGAAGGAAGAAAGTGATGGAGCATGTCGGAGTTGCATCGGTAGTGAGTTCCAGGCAGTTGCAGCAGAGAAAGAGAAAGATCGTTCACCAAGGTCTTTGAGTGAACACGGGGGATAGAAAGCAGTCTTGTATCAGAAGAAGAGCGGAGTTGTCTTGCAGGAGAGTAGACAGAGAGAAGGTCAGTAAAGTATGAGGGGGCAGAACCAGTGAAGAATTTGAAAACAATAGTTGAGAGCTTGTACAAGATGCGAGCTCGAACAGGGAGCCAATGAAGAGATCGGAGTAGAGGGGTGGCATGGTCTCGTTTTTTAGCTTTAAGAACAAGGCGGGCGGCAGAGTTTTGGACTTTCAGAAGTTTTTCAAGAAGGTAGAGAGGGGAGCCAGAGAGGAGAGAGTTGCAGTAGTCAAGTTTAGATAGAACGAATG
>CM072518.1:63466451-63533951 GCA_036898135.1 Oncomelania hupensis
AAGCCACAATTGGAGAAAAATTTGCACCACTGCTCCATGACCGCCACCTTCAACTCAGAGACCATCCTGCAAGGCACAGTGCAAGGAGGTAGAAGAAGAGGGAGACCGAAAAGAGGTGGGAGGACAACGCTCGAGAATGGACTGGCTTGACACTGAGCGAAGCCATGAGGGGGTTGCTGAGGACAGAGAAGGATGGAGTACGCTGGTTAAACCACCATCTTGTGGTGCCCCAACGACTTTCGAGTTACGGGAAAGGATAGGATAGGGGTGGTACTGCCGGTAGTATCCAGAAGACTTGCGAAGCAAAAGCTTATGTTCCAAAGGTAGTCTTCTTCTTACTAACACCATGACTTTTACTTGTTGTCCAAAAGGTAGTCTTGTTCGTTCTGACTTTATGACTATTACTGGCTGTAGTACCAAGAGTACTTGGAAGGCGATGTCCAAAAGGTTGCAAGGCTTTGTCGAAAAGGTAGTCTTCTACTTACTGACAGTATGACTATGACTGGCTGTAATACCCAAAGTACTTGCAAGGCTATGTCCAAAATGTAATTTTCTTATTGACACCATAACTATATTTGTGGTCCATCTCATCTGTACCCAGAGGCCTTGCAAGGCTCACCTGTACCCAGAGGTCTTGCAAGGCTCACCTGTATCCAGAGGCCTTGCAAGGCTATGTCCAAAGAGTGCTCTTCTTCTTACTGACTGCGAAACTATGACTCGCTGTAGTACCCAAAGTACTAACAAGGCTATAGCCAAAAGGCAATGTTGTTTTTTTTTCTATTCCTCTTACAAAAACTCGATTACGATGTAGCTCTTAACAGCGCGTTGGCTACTGCCAGGGCGGTGCTCGTGCCATGACTGTTGTGCTGTTAGGTGATGATAGGGATCTGATGGCAGCCTACGGGCAGAATAATAACTGGTCAGTGTCCATCACCACCTCTTCCTCCCTTCCCATTCCCTCCTTTTCCTACCCTCTGACCGGCAACCATTTATACAAAATCTAGATCCCTATATTCTCACGCAGCAACCATGTCACGCCCGTCTCCTCCATAATGTTTGTTTATTTTTTTTTTAACAGTATGCTTCCTTCTGTCCGTTAACAAAGGGTTTGATTGCTTTTAGGCGCTGTTATTGGTTCACTCAAAAGTTATCCATTCATTCGTTCGTTGTGTGCAATGGGGATTGCTGTATGCTTTGTCGAAGTTGTCACTTATTTATTCCTCTATCAATCCATTTATTTAGACATCCATAAATCGATTAATTAATTCGTATTGCTATGTCACAGTCATACTAACAAAATATCAGTTCGACGTTGTAGGGGGAGAAAAGAGGGAGGGGGAGGGGTGTGTGACAGTGGTGGCTGTGGTGTTATTGCTGTTTTTGTTTTGTGTGTGTGTGTCTCTCTCTCTCTCTCGTTGTTTCTTTGTCTCGGCCTCTCTCTCTCTCTTTCTCTCTCTCTCTCTCTCTCTTTCTCTCTCTCTCTCTCTCTCTCTCTCTCTCTCTCTCTCTCTCTCTCTCTCTCTCTCTCTCTCTCTCTCTCTCTCTGTCTCTGTCTGTCCCTGTCTCTCTTTTTTTCTCAATGTTAAAGGTTTTGCATTGTGTTAATTAAAAATTGGACGTTGCAACTAGGGTTAGGGGTTAGGGTTAGGGTTTATCCATAATAAAAGAAAAACTTTCTCTCTCTCTCTTTTCTCTGTCTCTCTCTCTCTGTCTCTCTCAGTCATTGTCTGTTTCATTCTCTCTCTCCCTCTCTCTCTTCTCTCTCTCCCACTCCCACTCAATCCCAATTCCCTTGCCCCGCCCTCCCTCCCCTCTCCACCCCTCATCACCACACCCCCTGCTGTTAGCATGATTACGGGGTTTTTTTTTGTCCTCGCATAATGCCAGTCAGGGTTGGGTGTCGCGGCTTTCATAACGCACAGAAGGCATTTTTGCCGAGGACCTTTTTTTGTCTCCTTTTTTCCTTGTTGTATGTGTTTTTGTGTGTGGCTTGCATACGACAAGAGAGTAGCTGGGGTGTTTTATAGACCTTTTCTGTTTTTTTTTCTTTTTTTATTTGGAAGCAGTGCGGAGAAGAGGCAACTTACATTTTTGTTTAGCCTGGTGGTATTTCGCTCCAAGACTGTGCAGCGTAAATTGTCTTCTGTTCCTTTTCGGAAAGAGATAGTTTGTGTTTAAAGTGATGTGGTATAGATTACGTTGATGTGTTTTGTTAATTTGTGTGTGTGTGTGTGTGTGCGTGCGCGTGCGCGTGGTTTTCCAAAAATAATGTGATGTACAATCATAATTTAGGAATGTTTATGGTGCAACTTTGCTCTAGCTTTGTTAGCTATAGTGGTTTTGTTGTTGGTGGTGGTGATATTGCGTTCCAGTGTTTGGGAGATTGTGTGACATTTTGTGTGTTTGTTGTTGTTTGAAGGTTAAGACCTTTTGGTCGTTGGGGAGAAAGAGGCGTTTATGTGGGCCAGCTTCATGAGGGTGGCGCCCATCTCCTCTCTTATCCCTCGCTGACCTATCCTTCTCTCTTCACCTTCCCACTCCCTGCCTACCCCTTGTTGTAAACCATATTCACAGCAGATGGGCTGTGGTGTGTGGTGCGCTTGTTTCCTTATTTTAGTGTCGGTTTTGGTGGTTGCTTTCCAAGTATGTTCACCCATCCAGGCACCCTCCAGTACTACTAGTACGCCACTGCGCCGCATGGGGAGTACAAGTGTCAGTAGGAGACGGGCGGACCGGACCCATCGTAGCTCATTTGGTTCAGGCGTCCGTCCTTTGTGCATTTTGACAGATGCCTAGAGTGTGAGTTCTTGCACGAAGGCTGGTATACTATTTATAACTGCATTAAGTAGACGTATTCTGGCCTGTTGTATTATGTTGGAAGTATTTACTGGAGTTGGGGCATGTCCTCCTCGTATTTCCAATGTCAAACTTCAATTGCATAATTATCATAACGTCGAGGGCAGAGTAATGCGAGACTTTAGTTTAGGTAGTAGTCTATGTTTATTTAAAGTCCATTAAACATTGAAGTCAAAGAGGACTTAAAAGAGGACTTGATATCGCTGTGGGAGAAGAGGAGAAGGGTGGAGGGGTATTTAAGGTAATGTGTACAATGGTCATAGCTTGGACAACCATGTTTGTATGGTAGACTTATATTTTTAAGGAACGTAGTAATTGATTTTTTAATTCACTTATCACTATGGCAAGGGTGTTTTCTAGTATTTGAAACTTCAAATTTTAAATCGTAGCGTGCGCCACACTGTATTTGAATGCGCGTTCATTTTGCTAAGTGTCGTCTAGAAAACGAAACGTGACGCAGAAGCTTCATTATCAATGCAGAATTAAGATTCAAGCAGGTGTTGGTTGTATGTTGCATACACCGTTGTCCTGAGAGTGCATGCATTCATTCATGGTTTTTGTGTGTGTGTGTGTATGTGTGAGTGTGTGTGTGTGTGTGTGTGTGTGTGTGTGTGTGTGCGTAGTATAGACACGCCTTCGCGTGACGTGAAGCACACCTTGTTGGACTATAAGGATTTTCTAGGTTACATGTTGCAGTCATAATTGTTGTCGCTTAGTTTGCTGTTGGACTATCGTACGGTGGTGTGAATAATGGAGAGTGTTATTTCAGTCGACTGCTTGTTTACCTCTGGAAGGGCGAAACTGGAGACTAGTGCGTGATCACGTGCGTCTAAAATAGCCAAAAATTACAAATAATCTGCTGTAGGGTTGTAGTGAAACGTGTTGTTAATTATTGTGGAGTTTATGTATTTAGTAATTTTACTTGTTTGTGGTTTATGTTTGTTTGTTTCCAGAAGAAACTGCCAGACTAAACACCTTGTTGATTTGTTCGTTTGCGTATTTTTTTAAAATGTATTTATAAATTTATTTGTAAATTTATTTGGTTGTATTTATCGATTTATTAATATATTAAAATATTTAATTAATTAATTAATTAATTTTATGTATGCATTTATTTTGATTATTTACGTGTTTCTTGTTTATTTAATTTTATTTTCTTGTTTATTTCATTATTTATTCATTAAGATGAAGCCACAGGTTTTTTAAAAATTATATTGACATTTACGTCTTAAAGAACTGTTATGTTGATAAGTCTAAAAGTTTAAAATATACTTTCAGTGTTTAGTATTTAACGTCTTCTGTACTTGAAATGAATTGTGTATCAGACCCTATAATGTAAGACGTTGTGGACTTTAATACTGATTTTGTTATATTTTCATGGTCTTCTCTCAATATAGATTGTTCGCTGTAATATTCGTGTGCTAATATATATTCTACTGTGCAATGCTTGTCACAGATGCAGGGTTAACAAAAAAAATAAATATGAATAAGCCTATTATGTGGATGGCAACTAATCCTTATGTCAAGATACGAGACTGCATTTAAAAGTGTATTTCACTGATGGGAGCACATGTACGTGTACAGTTGTTATGGTTCCTCGCTGCATACAAGGCGTTTCGAAATCGACGCAGTTTGCATTCAGTATGGATCAGCAAATTCACTTTATATTTAGGTATTTTGTTCAATTTTGCACCCACGTTGGGGTGCCGGGGGTTTCAGTATAAATAGTATCCCCACTTTCTGGAAATTTAGTGCTTTAAATTCCCACTGTCGCTGTCTTTCTCATTTGCTCTTTCTCATTCCTGCTCTGTTCTATCAATCAATCTGCTATACTATCTTCTTCTTCGCTAGACCAGTCATCTACCTTTTTTCTTGAAAAGAGATTTCTCTTATATAGCGCACTTACAAGCTCAGAGAGCTTCTCAAAACTCTTGCGGGACAAGACTCCTTATTTGTATAATTATGAGGTCTGTTGGATCAGCTTGGGAATATTGGACGCTTTCTGCCAGGTGGTCAATAGGGCTTCCTATGATGTTATTATTTAGCAATGTAGGCATTTTATATGTATGTGTTTTGTTGATAATTTATAATAATGTTTGTATTCTATTTTGTTTTTGTAAACGGGGGTTCGATAAATTAGAGTACAGCCTCAGCGTCCCCTGCGTGGGATGTCTTTATTGTAAAGTGACTGGCTGGTGGAGAGCTTTCAGTTTTACCGCTAGGGTTGTTTTAGCAGATCTTTTATGCGGATCGGGGGTTGTCCGGTCCTGATTTGGCTCGGAAGAGTCCTCTGGACCTAAAGCAATAATCATGTAATGTAATGTAATGTTCAATTTTGCTGATTTTGCCCCAGCGAGTTTACTCACTTCCTGTGTTCTACCCAAACTTGTTGCCTTTTTTCTATTCGTTGTTGAATCTTGTTTCAAAACTTACCAAAGTGAAAATATTGTTTGGAACTTTACCATTGGGATCTTTTTTTCTTAAAAACGGTATTTACTGTTGTTGACAGTCGCTTCTTCTCAGACGAGATTACCTAGACCAAGTTTGTGTGGTTTGTCGCGAGCGTTTTGTCTCCCTTTGTTTAATGTGAAATCATCGTGGGGAAATGTATCTATTTATGCTTTCACAAGCAGTTCTTGACGTATTGTAACGCGTCTTCGGTGTCTTGGGTTTACTGTCAAACTGTCTTCGGGTAGGATCTATGTCGCTGTTATGAGTTACAGCGGAAACTCAATATCAGAAGAACAGACACTACAGTATCACGACAGCTGCGGAAATGATCGTCTTGTTGGTGTAATTAGTGCTGAGGTTTCATTTAGCCCGTCCGAACCAAACGAAACTTTTTTCTCCACTGAATAACACGAACATCCTACCCCTTCTCTCCTCCCCAACCACCGTCACCCCTCACCCCGCACACACAATTTCAACCTAACAAATCATTTATTTAAAGAAGAATAATATTGTCAATATTGGTGCGTCACGTTGTCAACGAACCTTTTTTTGTGTGAGTGTGAGAGATCTGCTTCTGACCTGCGAAGAGTGAAGTGCAGTCTTTCTTTATTACGTCGCCTGTGATACAGGGGGGCAAGCTTTCGGTTCCGCTGTCACGCCATGACATGCCATACATGACCGACTTCCTAATGGGTGTAGCGTTACTTTTCAAAATTTCATTCTTTCAGACCATACACCGTGAGCAACTGATGTGTTTGTGTGAGTGTGTGTGAGTAGGTGTGGGTGTGTGAGCGGGTGTGTGTGTAGGTGTGTGTGTGTGTGTGTGTGTGTGTGTGTGTACAATGTTAGCTGAAGGATTTTTGTTGTGTGTCATTTTCAACCTTATCAAGTTCAAAAAGTTGGGCAGTTACTTTTATTCTTTTCAACCATCGACAGGCAAGCCACCTGTGTTGAATGAGGCCAAATTTGCTTTGTGTGTGCTATTTTTTACAAAACATTACGCAACCACGTGCATAGAATAGCGCGAAATGCTTGCATGTGCAGTGTTAGCCAAGCTTAATTCGTTCCAACACAGTCATTTCTATTGAAGAAAGTCAGCAATATTTTACGGTGGTGCAAGCTGGATTTTTTGTGTCAAACAAAATGAAGCCATCTTTGCTAAATAATAAATAAAGTGCCACATTTGTTGCAGAAAGCTAGGTTTACTCCTTTTAAAGCAACGTATGTTAATCTAATGAATAACTATTGGTACAACAACTTTTTCTAAACATATAGGTATCTGTGAAAACCGTGTGCACTGACGAAAGATCTCCCATCATGGACACCAATATGCATTGAAGGATCTGTTGAATATGGGTTGATTTTTTTTCACTGATGTGCAACCTTATTTAATTGAATGAGTGGAGAAACGAACACGTATAATAAGCTTAAGCCGCCGTGTTAGCCAAGTTCACCGTAGGTTCATTCTTTCGAAACACGTGCAGTCATTTCCATTGAAAAAGGGTGCGGAACTTGCTTGTGGTGTTGTGTTGTTAGCTGGATGTCATTCTGTTCAATCATGTGCTTTGCTCTTGCACTTTGCATGGATTGGGGGTATTTCAAATCAGGCAGATTTGCTAATGTGGTTGTTGGACTTAAAATAGGCAAAGATACGTAGTGAAGGAGGCGCGAACTTGTCCATGGCGTTAAATGGGTATATTGTTAGTCAGCCATCTGCAACTGAATAATCTGTGGAACGAGTATGAAAAAGTTGGAGGGTGGCGATTATTTTCGCTTCTTGCGAAACCGTGTATGAAAATGGATTGGAGTATTTGGGTTCATATTTTCTGTCCTTGCGGAACCGTAACCGTAGGCCCTGAACTTTGTTTTGGTACAGTATTGAGTAGATTGTATCTGTAAACCTAAGCAACTCTATCGACGAAGATGGTGTGAAAGACGCAGCTGTTATCCTGATTTAGTGCGTTCAGCGTTAGGTTTGTAGTTTTCAGTCATGTGTAGCCATACAGATATACTGAATGGAGAGTAGAAATTAAACGTATAAGTCAATTTGCTCATTTTGTTTTGCTCTGAGTGTGCCTCCAGTGGCTTCAGTTAGATCCTGTATGGCAAGCGCCTGCAGTTAGAAGAGCGATAACAGACCGATACAATCTTAAATACTAATGAATTTTAGAAATGTGAAATCGTAAGCAATACCTATAGCGAGGAACGCGATTTTCGTGCAATTTTGGCTTTTGTTTTTATTTTAAACATAACTTAAAACCCGTATTACATTGCGTTGATGCCTTTGGTTTCATCAGTCGTGCGTATCTTGGGAGGAGGGTTATTGTGTGTCAGTGCTTGTTTTGTTAATAATGCTGAGAAGTATGTGCAAGGCTCTTTCTAGTGGCTTTGACTTTTATCAAGATATTGGACGAGGTTTGCCTAAGAAATTTCTATGGCAGAAAAAAAGAGAGAAAATAATAACAATCCGGCGAGTTTTCAGATCCAAACCAAGCTTTTGAGTTTATACAACAACAACAACAACAACAACAACAACAACAACAACAACAGCTCTAGCTAAGATAAAGGGAGACAAAAAGTGTGTAAATCACAGGAAGTAGTTAAATTGTCTCCCCTAAAAAGGCGGAAGTGGAGTCAAATGATACCAACTTGGACATAATTCGTATTCGCAAAGATAAAATAAAAGTAATTTACGTAGCACGTCTTCCTCGCATAAAGTAATATATAACAACGATAAATAAATGATAGCCTGTGTACACAGTTTAATGATCACATCCAATTTCTGCACAGAGGCCCCCTGAAGTTCCTCATTAAAAACTACAACAACAGCAGCAAAAATAACAACACTTACAGCAACTACAGCTAAATACGAAAATTGTTAAAGAGCATGTTCACATTCGCAAACCGGTTGCTCGTTTTGCAGTTTGGGATCGATTTCTTCCTCCCCCAACCCCCAGCCCTCTGCCATCCTCTGTTTTCACCTCGCAACAGATGTTTTTGGTTACAGTTATCGGTAAACAGTGAATGTGAAAATTGTGCTACGGAAGTGAACCGAGATAGAGTAATATTAATAATTAACGCCTTCGTTAAAAGTACCTAAGAGTAGTGCAGAAAACGGTTAGTTTTGTACACGCTGTGTTCATTGTAGTACCGTCGTAGTACAAAGATAAGGAACAGGTATTTCGTTAGCTGAATGTTTTAAAGAAATAATGTGCGAACGGTTCTGAGGAGATGGCGTGAAGACATTTGTTGAAGACTGGATCGTGACAGACAGAAAGTAGAATATGGCGCGATTGGATTGATTTGAGGTGCTTCAGATGTGGTACAGAAATTTGGATTGTAGTATACACATTTAAAAAAAATGTTTAGAAGTTAAAACGAGTTGAGCCGCCTGGTGACAATAGATTATTAAAACGTGGCATCCTGCCAACGCACAGTTTAAAGTAGAAATCCAATTACAACGTGAACATCTCTCATCACTATTTCACCAATGAACACTGTACTGATTGATCTCCATAACCCGATTAACCGCACATTCACAAACATTCAGAGCATCTATTTGCGGGCCTTTGAAGAGTCTAAGACTCGACGATGTGCCCAAAGTCTTTCTGTATCATGCCTTATTTTACCACCAACGATTTTACCCCTTTTAAACTAGTTTTATGTGCCTGTGCATTCTGCGTCGGGTGAATCTGAAGTAAGCCTACAGTGCAGCATTTAAAAACAAGAAGTAATATTTCAACATTATTTGCGTTTATTATTTCCGTGGAACATCTGGCGCAGTGAATGGAAACATCCAGCGCAATGATAGGACTTTTTTTTTGGCAGTGAAGAATGTGGATGTGAAATGTGTGGTAAAGTCCATCTGTGTAGGATGTGGCTACAGCCTTTTCAACACAGTCTGACGTGTCGGGCTCAAACGAGTTGGCCACAGAGGGCTGGCTATAGTATTACTGTATAGATACACTTTAGTATTGGCGTTTTGATGCAATGTGCAAGTCATCTGCCCTTGATGGGAGACTTAAGCGTCTTGTGGAGACAAGATTTGGGGTTAACGACAGCACCTGGGCTATTGGCCGTTAAAGCCTTAAGTGCGTTAACGGCCTGCTTCGTCCTTAACATACTACTATTAAATGATCGGAGTTAATGAAGGCATCCTGGACAATCCTCATTAGCCGCAATGGCCTGAAGGGAGACACGAGAGTGATACTAAAATTATATTAAACTTAGTAGGAAAAGATATCCGACTTTTTCCTATCTCCAGCTGCCAGTAGATTTAAGTGATTAAACTTGGATGTTGATATTTCGTTGTGTTCCCTACTTAACCAGCCTAATGAGTTTAGCATTGGGGCTTGTTGAAACCCCGAGTGACTACTTGCAATTCATGTCAGACAAGTTGGTCAGATAGAGTGGAGCGGCCATTTAACATTTTATGCAACGCGCAAGTCGTCTGCTATGCTACAACAACTTCTACTACTATTACTACAACAACAACAACACCTACTACTACTATTACTACTACTATTACTGCTACTACTACTACTACTACTACTACTGATGCTAACCCACATTGTAGATTATATAGTATCAAAAGACTTCTCGAGTTGCTGCTGAAATGTTAATACTTTTAGTTTGAGAATTTTGGAGTCGATATGGTTGTTTTATCATGCTGCCTAGCGGACAAAAGTCGTTGTAGCGAAAGGTATTTCTTATTTTCCATAAGAAAAGGCGCTGCCAGCGTGTCAATGAAAATGATACTCTACTCGGTTTTCTTGTGGAGAAGCTTTTGTATATATACATCACATGAGTAGTATTGAAATCTAGATAGGGTTATAGATATCGTAGGCTTTGTTCAGGTTTGGTATAAAATAGTAGTCATTGTGGAACTTGGAGATGTGGGGCCGGGTAGCTCAGTTGGTAGAGCGTCGTATTAGTAACCGAAAGGTACCTGGCTCGAATCCCGGATTGGCCAACGTGTGACCATATTATTTTCCCCTTACCATCAACTGGTTCGCTGGTGTCAGAATAATGTGACCAGTAGTCGCCTATACGCATCGGTGTCGTGTGGCTATAATCTACAGTTACAACTTGAAGTTGGGCTATACCGTTTTGTTTAGTACGCATTGTAAAGATTTAGTGGTGTATTGTTTATAAAATTTTATTCTAAATGGTGTGTCACTTAGGAAATGTTTTCTAATATATAAGAAGAAACAAAATCCCTAAATATTATATCTAGTTTTAGGTAAGACCTTTATAGGCATTGAAACAATTGTGTAATAGGCCTAGAGAGATTGAATATGTTATGCTTTGTGAAGATTTTCTTGCTGGGTTTACTAGCCAATAAACTGTCCAGGTGTTTTGTTGTATTGTAATACAGCGTTTAAAGAGTCTTTACTCATTGTGCCGATACTTTAGCATGCTTCGTACAACTGTAGAAATCTAGTACATTATTATTAGTTGTTCAGAGATTGCCGATGGCATACTTATGTATCAGAATGTAGCCTATAGTTACATTCCCTGTGTTCTAACGTAAATATCTCTACAGTGAAGCGATGACACTATTCTGTATTTTGAATGTATTGTGCTGGATTGTCTGAGGCGTCTGATGATGCGCCTTGGGCAGCAAATGCGCGCCTCCGGCCCGCTTGTATGGTAGAGCCTTATCGGCAAGCGCCTGTAGAATGCTCATGCGCTGAAAAAGCGCTATAATTTTAAGACCAGGAAACAAGACATTTATTATTTTATTTTTTAAGAAAAAACGTAAACTCCGATGGTATGGCCACGTCACCAGATCATCAGGTCTTGCAAAGACCGTCCTGCAAGGCACAGTGCAAGGAGGTAGAAGAAGAGGGAGACCGAAAAAGAGGTGGGAGGACAACATTCGAGAATGGACTGGTTTGACACTGAGCGAAACAATCAGGATTGCTGAGGACAGGGAAAGATGGAGTACGCTGGTTAAACGATCATCTGTGGTGCCCCTACGACCTCCGAGTTATGGGATAGGATAGTATAGGAATTTAGTATGCCTGCTTCAAACATGACTATGTTTTCGGTGTCGTCTTGCGAATTAGTTTATTCTACTCTACAAGGAAAAACGATACTTGGTCAGTCCAACAAGTTGATCAGTGCTCAAAGCCCGAAGTTTGGCTTTTGTTGAGAAGGACATGATGGAGACCGGAAAGATGGTTGTTTGCAGCGTGAATGCCAAACAGGAAGACTTCCTGGGGTGGAGCCTGTATAACTTGAACAGAACATTTGTGTTAAGAGCTATTCATTTGAAACTCAGTTTTTACGCCCTATACAGCCTGTCGGAAGAGTTTGAGTGAGTGGTGGCTGCTCTCTCTCTCTCTCTCTCTCTCTCTCTCTCCTTCGAAAATTTCGACTTCTCTCTCTCTCTCTCTCTCTCTCTCTCTCTCTCTCTCTCTCTCTCTCTCTCTCTCTCTCTCTCTCTCTCTCTCTCTCTTTTCAAGCGCATCCATTGAGCATGTTCTCATGGAATATTGCTCGCTCTACAAGACTCCATCATCATTATCATCATCATTATCATCATCATCATCATCATCATCATCATCATCATCATCATCATCATCATCATCATCATCATCATCATCATTTGCATTGCTAAATTATTGGTTTTGAGGCTTATTCCATTTTTTGTTCACCTTGGACTAAATGTTTGAGTCACTCAACACATTAATGCATAACAAATGTTTCTAAAGGCGACAACGTATGTGCTGTTATTTACGCAATTCCGGTCTTAGAAGTTTTATGGTCAAGTCTCCTGCCGTCTTTTAGCACACCACTACCTCCAGATTCCCGCCGAGTCGGCCAGAAGTGGTAAAGTCAACAAGCCAACCGGAATTTCAAGTCACTGGTTTCATAATGTTTCATAGGTTGCTGGGTGTTTCACCGAAACTTTATAGCGTCGCTTTAGAACTAAGGACAGAGCTAAGTGACTATACACTAGCTACAGCAGTGAGGAGAAAAAGATTGTGGATCAAGTATCGTTCGATCAGTGTGTAGTTTTAGGGTTGCAGTTTTCAGGTTGAAGTTTCTACTGTGACAAACACTACTGTCCTTATTTTGTTTGTAGTGTTCATCTTGTGTTGAGGGAAAATCACGTCCTGGTTGGTTTAATAGTTGAGTTTTTGAAACAGAGGGAGTTAAACTTTCAAGTGGAATGCAATGAGAATTGAAAAGATAGAATATGCAGACCTCAGAGTACAATTGTGGATTCTGTTGCCAAAGAGAGGGAAAGAAAGATAGAGAGAAGCGTGTGGTTTCCATTGAAATGGTAACTCCAATACAGACTGCGAGTTTAAAACTGAATTGATGTAAAACCGGAGTTCAGTTGTAATGACACTTCACTGTAATAGTATCCTGTAAAATATTGAAATCCGCTGAAAGGATCCCCAGCGTCGATTGTTCTTGCGTCATCTGCTGTGTGTCTCCAAATTTCGAATAATTTCGAATATTATTTTCCAGCAAAAGGTTGACATCCAAGAAGCAACTTTTTATTATTTATTTATTTATTTTTTTAAATAGAGCTTATTTTCTCCCGAGGTCTTTAGCTAAAACGAAAACGCATTTTTCAAGTAAGGTTCCGTGC
Source organism: Oncomelania hupensis (assembly GCA_036898135.1). Classification (NCBI taxonomy): domain Eukaryota; kingdom Metazoa; phylum Mollusca; class Gastropoda; order Littorinimorpha; family Pomatiopsidae; genus Oncomelania; species Oncomelania hupensis. The sequence goes on from CM072518.1 coordinate 63,479,368, forward strand.
CAATATTTGACCCCACGAAATATGACATTTTAAAATGGCGCATTTTCTGACGAGCTGTGGCAGGAGGGCAAAGCCGAATTTTTTTATTTATTTATTTTTTTTTTTTTGGGGGGGGGGGGGTCTGTTATGAACATGTATGTCGATGGAGTACGCTGGTTAAACGATCATCTGTGGTGCCCCTACGACCTCCGAGTTATGGGATAGGATAGGATAGGATAGGATAGGATGTCGATTCCGGCATCGTTTGCGCATTCGTAATTGTATTATTGCGCAAAGATACGGAATACAGTTTTAACGGAAAATTGGGACATTTTAGCGTTAGGATTACAGTTAGTTAGAATTTGGATTAAGGTTAGGGGTAGGGTTAGGGCTAGTGTTAGCGCTAGCTTTAACCCTAGGTCTAGACTAGACCTATTTTCGACCTAGATCACCTACAATTTTCAGGAATTTTCACCCTCGTACCCTGAAAAGCAATTGTTATCGTCATAAACTGACGCTTTTTTTCTTTCTAATAAGCTGTTTTCTGAAGAGCATCCTTCCTCCACCCCTCACCCTCCACCCCTCACCCTTTACCCCTCACACTTCACCCCTCACACCTCACCCTCCACCCCCACCCCTCACCCCCTACCCTCCTTGTGATCCCGAGACTGACCTGAGGCGTTTCATCATCATCATCATCTTCTTTTCCTACTGTGTTTTTTTTTTTTGGTAATTTTTTTAAAGCTAGTTTAGCACATTTTCCCATAAGCAAAGATCAGAACCGTTTATTTTCCAACAAGTCGAGGTCGTAATGGCGCAGGTGCGTGTGTGTGTGTGTATATGTGTGTGTGTCACCCTGTGTGTGTGTGTGTGTGTGTGTGTGTGTGGGTGTGTGTGTGTGTGTGTGTGTGTGTGTGTAGGCAATCAACGAAGATCTGTGCATTGTGGGAGATGTACGGCGTCAGTGTTAATCCTGGGGGCTTAACCCAACTCGTCATCAAAGTGTTTAGCCGCACTGTTCTTCCGCTTTGAACTTGCACTGGACTTTGTGGTGGAGGACAAGAATGTAGTTAGTGTACAGCCATTGTCGTTAGCGCACGGCCTCTTCATTCTCTTATTGGATTAGCACTAAATATTCAAGTCAAATCAACAAATCTGTATTACTTACAATGGAGAATTCATACTTTCGTGTTTGTCTTTCATTTCAACTCAACAAATGTGTGTGACCCAATAAAGGAATTGTGCTAAGGATCTTTGATCAGGTCTAGGGGATTAATCCCTTCGTTCTTAATGTCGGATTTGTGCTAAAGATTACTTTTAAGCTGTTGTCATAAACCTGGTTATTCTCTAATCTTTTATAGATGCAGGGCTATACAATAAAGTGTACGAACGACTTCTGCTATTTATTAGTCATCTTTGTATAAATTTCTAGGTATAATTACGAGTGCTTGCTGTTGTGATGGCGAAGAACAAAATAATAGGCCAACCCCCCCACCCCCCTTTTATTTATGTATTTTTTTTGATTAACCGGAAATTCAAATTGATTGAAGCGTTTTCGTTGCTTCCGCTGACAGTGTAAAAACGCTGTCCTTGTTGTGTTTTGATGTATGGTTCTGCTTTGGCGATTATTGTTCTTAGTCGGATCTTCAACAGCAGGAAGGAGTGTTAGGAAATTGTGTGTTAGATAAAGAGACAACGTGTTGAAATTAGTCATCTGTGATGTGTCGTTGTAGGTCTTCCTTTAAGTGGGCTTAATTTCTGTACAACAAGATAAAGTCGTTTGAGCGAAAAACGTATTGCTCATTTGCTCATCTGACGCTGTGAGTTTGTTGTGCCGGTATGACGTTATGCGCTTTGTAACTGAGCACTGGAGCATGGATTAGACTGCTTGTTGTTTTGCTACCATACAACCACTGCGTGGGTGTGTGTAGGTGTGTGTATGTGTGTGTGTGGTTAAATCTTTCTTCCTTCATTCGTTTGATCATTGAACATTTTGTAGAGCAGCCATGCTTATTTCTAATTCCTCTCTAACCAGCCACACACGTCAGGACAGCGGGAAGTGGCTTCTGGTGATTCGGGTCTGTTGTCATTGGTCCAAGAGAGCGAGAACCTCCACTGGGAAAGTCCTTTCAAGTCAAAAGCTGGCCAGTGGTCACTCCTTGTCATGTCATCTGGTCATACGGACACTAACTAGCGAGTGACAACCCCCACACTCCATGAGGCCCGGGGAATGGAAGTGAGGGCGGAGGGGGGGTTTGTGGTGGTGGGTAGTATCGTTTTTTAAAGCCTCGCTTGGATAGCAGCGTAGTTTGTAAAGCTGGCCCCCGTATCATCAGCATAATTTATGTCAAACGGTCGCCTTCCACTTCTGACGGGCGCAGCAGGCGAAGGCGTGTGAAGCCGTAGATGGGACGCCTCGATCTTACGGCCTGGTTAGTCCAGCTTTTTGCATAACACAGAAGATGGAGAAGAAGCATACTATTGAGGAGAGGTATACTCCAATAGCTAGCTGTTTGCTAATGCCCTCGAACAACTAGAAAGTGTCAAGGCGTTTCTTTGTTAGTAAACTCCAATAACTAGGTGTTTGTTAATGAACTCCATGCAATAACTAGGTGTGTGTTAAGGTGTTTGTTTGTTAATGATCTCCAATAACTAGGTGTTTATTAATGATCTCCAATAGCTAGGGGTGTATTAAGGTGTCTGTTAATGAATTCAAATAAATATGTGTTTGTTAATAAACTCCAATAACTATGTATTTGTTAATGAACTCAACTAACTAGGTGTTTGTTAATGAACTCAAATAACTAGGTGTTTGTTAATGAACTCAAATAACTATGTATTTGTTAAGGAACACAAATAATGAGGTGTTTGTTAATAAAATCAAATAATTAGGTGTTTATTAATTATAGTATTTGTTTTATTCAACATCCTCTACGGTATTGTGTTAGGAAAGGGAAGACAATTTTACAATTTGAAACAAGGGCAAAAAGGTGACAGAAGTACAATATAATTATCGCCTCAATATATTTTTGTCATTTACTGTTGGTTTGTGACTTTTGACAGACCCAACAATCAGTGCCTGGGAACTTTTATTGTGTCAAACACATTTTGGAGTTGTGTTGTTTGGTTAGGCCAACCGGCCAATCACGTACAGCGATACTAATTCCCAAGCAGTTTATTACCCAATCGTCAATGAGATAAAAGAAAAAAAAACACTTCAGGGCCAAAAATGGCTGCGATTGTGGTAGAAACTGGTGATGATCCAGGCCCTTACGGATATTCGGTGACCTTACTGGGGTCGCGTGAGTCTTCCTCGAAGACTGACTCATTTTCTGTGACCAACGGTCACCGTGAGAAAAAAAGCGGTGGGGAAATGATAAGTGGTGATGGCGGTTCTTTACCCAAAGTCCTTGAAAGTGTCAAACAGCGTGGAGCGGTCAATCTCTGCGTTGCTAGTTCTGCGGTTACAGGTTCGAACTCACAACCACAAAACGTGCGTGCAAGCTCCAGTAGTGCAAAGGATGTAGCTGCTGGTGTGAAGGACTCGAAGACGGCCTTCATGAATAGCAATAACACTGTTTCTTCAAATACAACAACACTAGCGACAACGGCCTCATCATCAACAACGGCAACAGCAGCAGAAAGCAAGAATGGCAACGATAATGTCGCCACAAACAAGAGCCTCGCAGACCCGGATTTCCTAGATTGCGAGTTGCTGAAAACGCCGAGCACTAAAACTTCTCCAGGAAGTTTCAAAGTGACGACTTCTGCCGAGTTCAGAACGAGCTGGTCGAGGTTTGCGGGCAGTGGTAGCCTGAGTTCCACACCAGCCGGCCAGACCCATGTGAGCTATGCCAAGGCAGCGCCAACGGTCGAACGCAGCAGGAAGACGCATGACACGTCTACTGTAGAGATTGCCTCCAGAGACTATAATCCAAAAGGTACGTCAAACCTTTACAGCATAAAAGAAGACGGCGATCAAGGTGGGAAGAAAATGTCTTCCAAAGACGAGCAGCTTGGAGTGGACTCGAAGACAGACGCACAGCCTGGAGAGCTGAAAACCAAACCATATCCAGCCCATGCCTCTAATGTCGATGGCAGAACTGTTGCAGCCAAGCTCTCAGAAAAAGACAATAACGCCAGCAAACCGTCTAAGAGCAGCATCAAAACAGCGGTTGGTGAAAACGGCGAATATGCGGTCAGTGACAGCAGTGGGCTGGAAGCGCCAGCGGACGGCGACGGTTCGACTCTGTATGACAGTGACGCCACACCCGTCAACAGCATCACCAGTACCCCTGCTGACAGCAGAACCCCTACACCGGTCAACGTTGGTTCCAACAGAGGGTCGCTTGACACCAAACCTCCAGCAGACATCAAGAAAGCCGTTGATGCGATCACGCCCCGTGACGTGAAGAAACCAGACAGCTGGAAGACGACTGAGGAAGCTAAACCTAGAATACTTGCGGACGCCAGAACTCCAGCTGTTGACAAAGCAGCATCCGAAGCCAGAACACCACTGTCTGATGTCAGAACGCCAAGTCACCTAATTAAGAAACCCGTTGTTGCTTTTGCCACGACTTCATCAACATCCGTGGATGCTAAACAGACATCACCAGCAAACGTCAAGTCACCACCAAACCCAACACCTCCAGGTGTTGAATCATCGCCGTCGACTCTTTCGTCAGTTTCGTCAAATCAGAAAGTGTCGGGATCCACAGTAACAACCTCGGCATGGACGGAAGCGTCGTGCACCTCTTCCAGATGTGTTGAAATCACCACCCGCGCCATCATCCACAACTCCGACCCCGACATCCACAATGGTGGAACTACTACCAACACCCATAGTAGTAGTAGTAGTAGTAATAGTAAAGATGCAAACACCAAAAGCGTCGGCGCAAGCAGTCCTAATGCTAACGGCAGTGCAAGCATACTTAGTGGGAGAAGTGGAAACGTCCCGAATGGCAGAATCACGGAGAATGGGGATTCTGCTGTGGTAACACCCCCAATACGAAATGGTGGCGATCCTAACAGTCATACCGCGATAGTGCCAGATGGTGTGAATGCGGCGAGTGAAGAATCCCACAGGAGCACTATGAAGAGTGGTGACATTTCTATGGATAGTACCTCACCAGCGGCTGTGGCATCGGGATCTCAGACCCCCACTGGCGCCAGACCCAAAGATGCCAGCTTGATCTCTGCCGGTAAGTTGCTGCTTACTTGTTTGTTGGTGTCCGGTTGTTAATGTTTGGGTAGTGGTATTAGATTTTTTGCCTAATGCTTGTGTGTGTGAGAGAGAGAGAGAGAGAGAGAGAGAGAGACAGACAGACAGACAGACAGACAGAGTTTGTGTGTATATGCATGTGTGGGTGTGTGTGTGTGCGTGTGTGTGTGTGTGTGGGTGTGTGTGTGTGTAAGAAAAAAGGAGGGCTTAGCAGAAAAATGTGCAAAGCGTGGTTTCGTGTTGTGTGTTTCTATACTAGCATTTTGGGGGGTTCTGTACACATTTGTTTCTCGTTATTGAAACTTGAGAAGATGACATTCCTGTTGGCTACTATGGCTATGTAAACATGACAGGTAAATATGAGATTGATGACTTGCTTTTAACGTTGTGCAACAAACGGGCACGCGTAAACTTTGAAACGTTACACAATGAGGGATTATCAGCTTGAACAGAACAAGATTGCGGGATGTTCTGTAGCTAAGGTCAAGTCCCTTTCTTTTTCTTAAATGATGGGTTCTTTCCTTCAGATTGAAAAGGACAAGAGACTACAATGCGCAGCTGAATGTCATGTAATTTCCTTTCATCCTGTCTGTCTCTGTCTATGTCTCCCTGTCTGTTTGTCTGTCTGTCTCTCTGTCTCTCTCTCTCTCCCCCACACCCGTTCTTCTTTTTCTTTTTCTTCAGTACCAACTTTGCGCATACGTAGGAGGAGAATAATGTTGGAGCTGATGTTGTACATTCTTATGGTTGCCCACAGAGCTGCATACCAGACTCGGTCAAACGCTTTCTTACAGTCTACAAACACATGAAATAGATGTTGTTGATGCCGTAGGTATTTCTCGCAGATTATTCTGAGGTTGAAAATCTGCCCAGTGGTATTTCGCCCTGCCCAGAATCCTGCTTGTTCTTTCGCTATGATTTGTTCAGCTTGGGGTTTCAACCTGTTGAGTATTATTTTCGGGAGGACTTTGTTGGGATGGCTCATGAGGCTGATGGTGCGGTAATTTTCACACTCCCGAAGGTTACCCAAGCGACTGGGTCCATGGTGTACGCCGCTCCCCATTTTGCCAAATCTTGTTACAGATAATGGTGAGGGCGTCAATCATCGCTTCTCCTCCTTTCTAAAGCAATTCTGCGGGTGTATTTTCCACTCCCTTCTGCAGCGATTGCACTGCTGCCTCAACTTCTTATCGGAGAATTGGGAGGATTTCTTCTTCTCTGTTGTGGGGACTTGCTAGAACTGATGGGTCTCCTTTTGGTGTGTGGTTGCAAAGATCAGAGCAGTACCCTGTCTATTTGTCCACATCAGCCCTAACATTACTGAAGTCATCAAAAGCCTGTATGACAAAGCTACCAGTGCAGTCTTCCACAACAGCGCAATCGAGAACTGGTTCAGAACAACCATCGGTGTGCGTCAAGGATGCCTACTCTCTCCAACACTCTTCAACATCTTCCTGGAGTGCATCATGTCAAATGCCTTTGCAGATCACGAAAGCACAGTCAGCACAGGGTAGAGCAATCTCCAGACTCCGTTTTGTGGATGACATTGATGGATTGGCTGGCGAAGAACAAGAACTTTTACAGCTGGTACAAAGACTTGATATCACCTCCAGAGCCGCACCTATATACATACAGACAGACAAATATACACACACATACACACACACACACACGCACTATTAAAACAAAACAAAGCATAAAGAGTTGAGTTTGGGGTTAGCTCCTGTATCGTCCAGCTCCTTGAGCAGCTGTAAAGCTGGAAAAGCGCTGTATAAGAAAGATTTTTAAAAAAAAAGACAAAGTCATGTTTGATGTTACTAAACAACCAGTGGGCAAGAACTTCTGCTAACTAATTCGTTAACGCAGCAGGAATGTTTGATAGCGCTAAAATAATGAGACTTCCACACCTGTGGGCCAGTGTAACAAGTGGATTTAATGGACCCTAGTTTTCTTATATTTCTTTGCTTTTTTCGGCGTCAAACAGACATCACGTTACCTACCCTACGGTAAGGAAACTTGAAGACACCTGTCATACCTCGCGCCTAAACCCCACCCACGACAGGGATATCGGATCGTCTTTCTGTTGAGGTGATAGATACACACGCTGTCTGTCCACCCCCATATTCCCGGTCACCCGCATTTGTGCAGCCTTCTCTGCATTCCGTTCCGGTCGTCTTCTTGGTTTTCCTGTCGTGCAGTAATTTGCGTGCGTGTCTCCTTGTTTTGCAAAGTATGTTATCTTGTCAGTAATAAACGGTGTTATAGTTTTACAGCAGAGAGAGAGAGAGAGAGAGAGAGAGAGAGAGAGAGAGAGAGAGAGAGAGAGCGAGGGAGAAAGACAGAGAGGAAAGAGAGATAGAGAAAGAGAGAGGAGAGAGAGAGAACTTTAATATTTTTTAAATTTAAATTTGATGGATCGTTTAAGAGGGTAATTGAATTGGGCTCAAAAGTATAGTCTTACGACCTGTCAGAGAGAGAGAGAGAGAGAGAGAGAGAGTTTTCCATTTAATTTAATAAATTATTACCTTTTTTTTTTTGGAGTGAGGGATTGGAAGGGGGTTGTCTATTATTGTTTAAAGATTATAACAAAGATGTTGGTGGTGTGTTCTCTGTGTGTGTTATATGAATTCCGATTTATTTTAGAAAACTGTGCATTATTTTCATTTATTAGGGGACAGATTGGAAGATTAGACTTTACAATTAATCTATATTTTGTATCCTTAATTTTAAAAAAAAGCTTCAAAGTCTCTCTCTCTGTTTCTCTCTCTCTCTCTCTCTCTCTCTCTCTCTCTCTCTCTCTCTCTCTCTCTCTCTCGCTCTCTCTCTCACTGGTAGAACTATCAGCAATTATTGTGTATTGTTAATCTCCAAGATGCCAATCATAATGTCCTCAGTTATAAGCAAACCAAATGTCCCTGTTCTTTAAAGGTATGATGCGGATCAGGGGTGAGCCGTCTTTGCACCAAGTTGTGGTCCTGATTTGGCCCTTTGCAGTCCGCCGGACCCTATAAACAATGACTAAGTTTGAGTTATGCTAGTAGCACGAGAGAGAGAGAGAGAGAGAGAGAGAGAGAGAGAGAGAGAGAGAGAGAGAGAGAGAGAGACAGACAGACAGAGACAGACAGACAGAGACAGACAGAGACAGAGAGAAGAGTATTATGATTATGAAAGGAACACAAAACTAACGGGAGTGTCCACCCCCAAAACAATCAAGCCTTGAGATCCAACAACACATAGACTACGTCCCTGACAAACACTTTTTTTTAGCGCCCTGAGCATGCTGCCAGCCTGGAGTTCTGCGCGTTGCATGTCTACACCATCACCACCACCACCACCAGCACCACCATCATCATCATCATCATTATCATCACCACTATCATCATCGCCATCATCTTCATCCTGATCATCATCATCATTATCATCATATCACCATCATCACAATCATCATTATCATTCATCATCATCATCGTCGCCGTGATCGTCGTCGTCGTCATCCATCATCAACACACACCTCTCTCTCTCTTTCTCTCTCCAAACATCGAGAACTTTACTTACAATTATAACCCGTTTTAATAGGCCTGAACACTAAACGAACTGGGACAGGGGGCTTAACACTGCTCTATAATCTTCAGCTTCTAGGAAAATGGTAAACATTGTCACAGTTCTCTACCTGTCTTTGGTCCTCAACTCTGGAATTCCCTTCCATATCTGGTGGAATGACCTTTGTGATACAGCAGTAAAAGAGAAAAAGATTGCATATAAAAACTGGTTAAAACATAGAACAGAAGAATATTTCAAGGAAATGAAAACAGCTAAAATTAAATGTAATAAGATAATTAAAAGGTAAAAGGTAAAGGTAGTCCCATAGCCTTGTGGCCGTAGGGGAGCGTGATGTTGGAGATCACACTTATCTTGGGCCAGCGTAATGAGGGTGATGCCCAACTCTCTCCCTCGCTGCTTTACCTTCCCCACCCTCAAGAGAGTAGGTACTCAATCACAGTTGAGTCAACTGGGGGCGTTGTTGTTTGTCGCTTCACACCTTAGCGGTCACCCATCCAAGTGCTAACCGCACCGGACGGTGCTTCACTTTCGACACAGTAGCGAGTGCTCCAACCACTGCACTATCCGACACCCCATAAGATAAGATAATTGCTTTAGAAAAAAGAAAGTTCTGGTCTGAATATTGTAAATCTGAAGTAAATAATTCTCAAGATGCTGCAAAATTATGGAAGAAATTATCAGAAATGAGAAATGGATTTCAGCTTCCCCAATGTCCTCTAAAATTAGTGGATAATTATTTTCCGTCACCTAAAGAAAAAGCTGAAGAATTTGTGAAAGTTTTTGCTAATGCTAGTAATTCAAATAATCTGCCACCTAATGTTAAAAATGAAAGAGAACATCTAGAACATACTGAAGAATATGAAATACCCCCCTCAGATAATAATTTATATATAAACTCAGTAATTAAATGTGAGGAAGTTAAAAATGCAATTTTAAATTTAGGAAGAAAAAAGTCTGCGGTAGGATTAGATGGCATATCATATAACTTACTGATGCATCTTCCTGATAAGTGGATACAAAATTTACATAATATTATTAATAAATGTTGGACTACGGGCACTATTCCTGATTGTTGGAAATCTTCTGTAGTAATTCCTATTCTAAAATCAGGCAAGCCCCGATCAGTTACTTCAAGCTATAGACCAATAGCATTAACGTCCCATGTATGCAAAGTAATGGAAAAGATTATTTTAGAACGGATGTCTTACTATTGTATGAAACATAAAATTATTCCACTTCATCAGGCTGGATTTCAAAAAGGAAGATCGACAGTAGATCATTTAGTAAAAATCACGACTCATATTAAAAGGCAATTTGCTAAAAGAAAGAGCGTGCTAGCAACATTTTTTGATATCACCAAAGCATACGACAGAGTTTGGCATGCTCGATTATTATACAAACTGAAATCAATTGGTTTATCTGGCCGTATGTATAATTATATTGGCACATTTTTAAAAGATAGAAATATACAGGTAAAAGTAGGGAATTCATATTCGTCAAGCTATAAGACTGATATGGGAATTCCACAGGGATCTATAATTTATCCGCTTTTATTTAATATATTAATTTATGATTTACCAGGAGTATTAAGCAATAAAGTGTCACTTGCTCAATATGCAGATGACTTAGCAATATGGATGAATGTAAATTTAAAAAGGAAAACATCTTTGTATGAAATAAAATATATAACTAAATTATATCAACAAGAAATAAATAATATCAGTCATTATATGAATCAAAATGGTCTTGATTTGTCTAAAGAAAAAACAAACTTGGTACTATTTAATCATGGTCAGGAACCAAGACAATTTCCAAAAATAAAAATAAATAATGAAGAACTCAAGTATGTGAAAGAGGTTAAATTTTTAGGCGTATATTTAACATGCAAACTAACATGGAAAAGACATATAGAATATTTAATACAAAAAGCTATCAAAAGTTATAATTTAATGAAAATTATTAACAGACAAAAATGGGGACAAGATGTAAAAACACTGATTCATTTAGCTTCTGCTTTAGTTAGATCCAAATTATCATACGGACAGGAAGCGTATTTTTCAGCCCCAAAATGCTATCTTAAAAAATTACAAAGTTTAGACAGTAAAGCAATAAAATTAGCGCTAGGGGTCCCAATTCATACAAAAACTATAGAGGCATATAAACTTGCAGGTGTTATTCCCCTTGATGAATGGAGAAAGTTAGCATGTGCCAAATACATACTAAGAGCAAGTGCAGTTAACAACAGTACTACCGAAGAACTGTTTGTCCGATCCGATACAGCTTTTCCCAAATATGCCCAAAAGGTGCACTCTTTTCAAACAATAGGTACATTTACGAAAGATCTTATTCAAGCAGAATTAATGCATATTGAAAATTTACAAAAAAATATAATTTCACCAGTACCTACTTGGGAAATTGAAAAGGCAAATTATGATATTCATTATTGTAATGTAAACAAGAATCATAACGCTCAATTCACGGCTGTTGAAGCACGACATCATATATATGAAAAGTATTCTGGACATTTGAAAATATATACCGATGGATCTGTTTTTGAAACAGGTGAAGCCGGATCAGCGTTTGTAATACCGGATTTTAATATATCAGAATCCTATTATTTGGGTAAAGGATATTCCATTTTCACTGCTGAATTAATTGCGATATTAATGGCTCTTAATAAAATTTCAAATCTAGCTTTGAGTACATCTAGTATAGTTATTTGTGTAGATTCTATGTCTGCTTTGCAGGCACTGAATTCAAATTGTCATGGTGAAAGAAAAGAAATTATTTTAGAAATTATAAATATTATTAATAGTTTGACAACTAACGGTACTCAGGTGAACTTTTGCTGGATTCCATCACATTGTGGATTTCTTTATAACGATTGGGCTGATAATGCTGCAAAACTCGGTGCTTCAAATATGAACTCACAGGCAATAACCATACCATTATCGTCTAAAGAAATTCAAAATTCGATAGAAAATAAATTTATGAAAGCGCTTAAAATCACTCTGAGTTATGATAAACCTTGTGGAATTACCAGGTCAGTTTTAAGCATGGCACATAGAATAATACTAAACTCAATTAAAACAAAATATTGTAAAAATGTTAACTGCATATGTAATGAAAGTGTATCTTTGAAGCATGTATTACTTGAATGTAGCTATATTCGTCTTTTTCTGCCCACGGATTTACAAACTATGAGTTCTATTGATAATATCAGTTTTGATGTGAGCGTTAGGTTGGCCAAAGCTTTAATTGATTCTCCAGTGGCTGGGTTCATTTGATTATTTAAGTTAATGTGGTGTGTGAGTGCGCATGTATGCGTGCATGTGTGAATGCGTGTGTGAATATGAATGTGCGTCTTATCATTTTGGTGAAGAAGACGTTAATAAAACAACCAACCAACCATTCCCTTCCATACAAGATTAGACATTCTTCCTCCATTTTCTCTTTTAAATCACAGTTGAAAACATATCTTTTTAGGGAATATTTCAATTAATCATTTACAAGAGAGTGTAAGCAGGTGTGCGTGCTTGTGTTTTTCATAGTTGTTCAACTGTATTTTGTACATATGTATATTATGTATCTTTTGTCGAGTTTTGTCTGTCTTGTCTTCCCATTCCCCCAACCCCTTGCGCGCCTTGATCCTTAGGCTAAGGCGCCTTACAAATGACGAACATTATTATTATGACGAACATTACAGTTCGTTCAGTGTTTAGGTCTATACAAGCGATACGGTCTTGACACATGGCATGTAGGCCTTCTCTCGTCACCATCAGCTTTCACAATATTGACTATACTTCCCGGGCCATCCTGATCGTTCCACATAGGACATTTTATTGTACAAAATCATTATAAGTTCTTTCCAACAGTGCAACACACAAAAAAAGGACAAAAAACAATACAAAAAATGTTTTTGCATATCAAACGGAAAGAACGATCCGGTTATCTCGTTCTTTTCTCATGACTTTGAACACATATCTTTCTTTTGTCATTTGTATTGGTAGTATTGTGTACGCGCTGCACATTAGGGGGGGGGGAGGGGCTTGCACATAATGATTGTCCATAGGTACAACAGGCATGGTTATTTGAGCGGTTGGAAATGACAATTCCTCCCCTCCTCTTGGGCGCAGCGCAGGCTAGTGGTATTTGGTACAAAATAAGCCCTCATTGAGAGTATAACCGTCTTTCGCTGAGGCTTATCCCCCATGCCCTGCACCCGTAATGAGCGGAAAATAACCCCTGAACTCTTTGGTGGTAATTGGTATCGTCCATATATTTTATGCTATATCGAGAACAGACATTTCATAAGGGTCTGACGTGCCTTTATTTATATATAGTTTATGTTATATTTAGAATAGCAATGTATTCCCCTTTTCCACATACGGCCGTTTCTGAATATGCGAGAGCGTCCCTCTATAAAGTTTCCCCCCCTCTCTCTCTCTCTCTCTCTCTCTCTCACTCACTCTCACTCTGTCCCTGTCTCTCTCATCTCTGTCATATTCTGGTCCAAGTATATGGAATTCTCTCCCACAAGAGATCAAGGAAAGTAAATCATTATCGTTGTTTAAAATTAGACTCCACAAATTTCTATTTTCCCTTGCTCCAAATATTTAAGATGATTGTATACACTTTGTTCTTTCCTATCTTGCGACAGTTTAATTTGTTCATGAGTGAATTAGCTTGTGTATGTGTGTGGTTGTGGTGGAGGGGGTGGGGAGAGTGGGAGTGCGAAATGGGTATTGGAGGGAGGGGAGGGGAGGGAGTATGTGTATTTAGGTACATTAATTTTCTTAGTATTTTTTTTAAATTGTTACCATTGTTAAGGTTTGTGTTAGTTTAAAATCAATTTTATGTTAATTATTTGATTTTTTTATTATTATTTTTTGTTTTATTTTACAATTTTATTAAGGTCTAGCTGTAAGACAGGTCCATAGGACCTAATGCTATTATCCTATTAAAGGTTTCGACTTCGACTTCGACTTCACTCTCACACACATTAATTTTCCTCCCTCTCTACCCTTCCTCCCTCTCAAGTCAAGTCAACACTATTCCACAAAACAAAGGAAAATGTTGGTGTTTCACAGTAATACCATGCGAAATAGAAACAAATGGAACAAGACGTATGACTACATTCCTAATATCCTCTCTGCCACAGTCATTTTTCTTTATGATGGCATTGTACTTTTGGGGGCTGTACAACAGAAGAACATAATAGCAGCCTGTGTCGGACAAAGAACAAACAATGAAAGTACAATGGCAATTTTTGTAAGTTTTGTTTCTGAGGTCATTTCCATAAATAGCTAGGTCTATGCAAAATACGTGGGCTGTTTTGTTTCCCTTCTCAACACTAATTTCCTTTCGGTTTTAATGGGTTGAAGACGACTATTATAGGACCTCTACCATTGGTGTTCGTTTTTTTTGTTAAACAACATGTGTCCGTCATCTCTTTCTCTTCGCAAACAACAATTCATGAACAATTGCTGCGTTTAGTTTGGGATAAACGGGAATATTATTGACACATATAATATAATAACTACTGATCTATATTGAAATTTTTGGTGGGTTCAATCTCATAATTATTTCTGACCTCCAAAATTGGACTTTAACCTGTCAAACCTGCAGAAGAAAACAACTGGCGATTTGACGTTTGTGTGTGGATATGTCAGCTTTAAGGTCTTCCTACATGCCATATTTTTGGCCGTGAAAAATGTCGGGACGTCCTTCAAAATGGCAGCCTCCAATGTGTCTGACACACGGGACCCCAAGAAATGTTAAAATGAAATAGAAGGAAACTACAGCAATAAGGTTGAGTTATGAGGCCTGTCTCAATCGCTGAGCTTGGGCATTCTTTTAAATGTCAAAGGAATAGGTTTCACATACCTACACACACATACACCCTCCCACACATACCCACACACACACACCCTCCTAACTCTCCTCCCCATCCACACACACACGCAAACACACACACATACCCACACACACATACCCTCCTAACTCTCCTCCCCATCCACACACACACGCAAACACACACCCACCCACACACACACACACACAAGAAGTAAGTTTACAAGAAGCCCACGTTAAAAAATAATGATTTTAAGAAATGTCATGCCTGTTTTTTCCTTTTCAAGTGCGAAAGACAAGCGTAGAAAAAACCGTTACTTTGATGTTTTAGCCATTGAAACAAACGAAACAGTAAAGTGTCAAAGGACGCAAAAAAATCAATTGCAACTTTTTCTGTCTGTCCGTCCGTCTCCCTCCCTCTCTCTCTTTGTTTTTTTTCTCTCTCTTCTTCCCTACTCAAAGATAAGAATACCAACACACACACACGCACGCACTCACACACACACACACGCACACTCTCTCTCCCTTTCTTTTTTTTCTCTCTCTCTCCTTCCCTACTCAAAGATAAGAATACCAACATCCACACACACGCACACACACACACACACATGCACACTCTCTCTCTTTGTTTTTTTTCTCTCTCCTTCCCTACTCAAAGTTAAGAATACCAACATCCACACACACGCACACACACATACACGCACACTCTCTTTCTCTCTCTTTTATCTCTCTCTCCTTCCATACTCAAAGCTAAGAATACCAAGACACACGCACACACACTCTCTATTTCTCGCCCCCCCCCCCCCCACATACATACACGCACGCACACACACAAGGACCAAAAAATACGATTAATTGTGAAATCTCGTTCTCTGAACAAATGAAATAATGGTCATTTTTTTATCCTTCCCCACCCCCACGCCCCCACACCCCGTTTCTCCCTTCCCACTCCCCCCTCCTCGTCCTCCCTGAATGGAAGAGAGTGTGAGTGAGTTTTTCCTCGTTTTCTCATTCTTTTATAACTTTAAACTTTGTAAAATGGACAAGGAAAAAAAAAACACCAGAAAAGAAATGAACCAATACGTGTTGTTGTCCGTGTAGTTTGCAAAGCCTGTAGTTTCACTTTCTGTCCGTCTCGTGTTTGCATAGTTTAGACGTAATTGCTAGCCTTCCCCTTGGTAAGAATTGTCAGACTTGCGTGCTGAAGCCTATTGCGGAATCTTGCGTGCGGAGGAGACTAATGTAGATTAATGTAATGTCCCCCTTGGAGCAGTAGGCTCGAGGCGTTGGAATAGCGGTGCAATTCGCGCAAGGGAGACGATTTGAACTGCGGGGTTAAACATTTCTTGAAGCTACTGTAATAATTCCACAGTATAGAGATAATTGGTGCATGTCCCTCGGCAGACTTTTTAGAGGTGATGAAGTGTCGTTTGGTCACAGAAATGATAGAATTCTGTCATCACTGTAGGATGAAATGATGAAGTGCTTGTAATGCCATAGGGCAAACATACGAGAGAGCGAATGTATGTGAGAGAGAGAGAGAGACAGACAGACAGACAGACAGACAGACAGACAGAGAGGGAGGGATAAAGAGAGAGAAGGAGGGAGGGAGAGAGAGGGAGAAAGAGAGAGAGGGAGAAAGAGAGAGAGAGGGAGAATGAGAGAGAGATTTCCGTTCGAGTTTAGAAATTCCTGCTCAATCATTTTCCTGCTAATTCCTTTCTCAGTACAGATGTGAACTATTATACTGCATTGTATGAAAGCTAAAATGCTCTTTCGCCCTTTCATCACCATTGTGTACTCTTTGGTTGCCAATAGCCTGAGCACATGCATACGGCCTCTGGGTCTCTTTTTGTTCTGCTGTTAAGAGAGTGGTTAACACTACAGTGGGCGTATGTAGTCATTCTGCACTCCCGCATTCCGACCTTTGACCTACTACTCCTGCTTTCAGTTTTTATTCACGTATGCCACCTGTTACGTTTCGTCTTACCATCTGCCACCCAAATCCATCAATTGGGACCATTCGATATTGATTGTGTGGCGTAAGTCAAATGAAGTTTCGGTGGTTAGATGAAAATAATTACAATGCTTTGTTTTGCTAGGATGTTTGGTGGGTTGGTTTAGTATAGAATGTGAATGGACAGGTTCAATAAATACTCAGTGTTGTTATTTTTCGCAGTAGGGTCTGACACACTGTATATTTTTGAGTTTGGGATGTACCTAGTTCTTTTTTTTTTCTTGTTTTTCTTTTGTACGCATTCCTCTCCTCTTTTTCCTTCTTCACATTCTGTCCGCATCCTATCCTATCCCGTAACTCGGAAGTCGTTGGGGCACCACAGATGATCGTTTAACCAGCATGCTCCATTTTTCTCTGTCAGCAATCCCGATGGCTTCGCTCAGTGTCAAGCCAGTCCGTTCTCGAATGTTGTCCTCCCACCTTTTTTTCAGTCTCCCTCTTCTTATAACCTCCTTGCACTGTGCCTTGCAGGATGGTCTTTGCAAAGTCTGATGATCTGGTGACGTGGCCGTACCATCGGAGTTTCCGTTTCTTCACCGCAGTGAGCAGGTCATCGTGTTGTCCAATGGCTTGTGTGATGGTCTGTCGGACTTCGTCGTTGGTGATGTCTGTCCGCGTATATTATTTTAATTACTACTAACGAGAAGAGGCCGACGACAATCCAGATACATACTTGCTTCATTCAGTAGAAAACTAGTTTGGAGTGTTAATTAGGTCGAGTATTCCTTGCTCAGCATTTGACGGACCAACAGCCAAAGGTTACCGTTGTCACGACACCTTCATCTGTTAGAACCTTTTTTCCTTTAAATAAGGGAACAGTAAATAATCTAGTATGTTGGAAATGAAGACGCCTGTTTTGCAGGTGTGTGACAATGTTTTTTGGGGGTATGAAACGAGAATCCGTGGGTGTTGACGGTGGAGGGGTTGAGTGGGATTGAGTGGAAGGGAGAAGGGGAATACATGTTATCAGTACAACTTATGTTAATCTGAGGAATAAAAATTGATGCAACAACAAAATACATGTGTCGCAATGTTTAGGATGTCGCGGTGTGTGGGTGTGTTTGGGTGTGTGTGTGGTGTGTGCGGTGTGTGGGTGTGTTTGGGTGTGTGTGCGGTGTATGGGTGTGTGTACGGTGTGTGTGTGGGGGGGAGGAGGAGGTTGAGTGTGAAGATGGTAGTGAAATATAAAGTAAGGTAAAGGATAGCTTCAAAAGACAAAGTAGGGTATAGAACATAAGGAACTAGATGTAGGTTTTAATGCAAAGGTGTATCGGAAGTTCATTTCTTTCATCCTTTCACTTAACCCCCTAAGGCCCAGGCATATAATTACACAAATTAAAAAATAAACATGTGGATATTTGTGTTGAATTGGAGTCTGTATAATGGAAAAATAAACTTTTTGTGTGAAAAAAAATTGCCAAAGTGAGAATTTGGCACTGCCCCCCATGGGGGACATTGGGCTTTGGTGGGAATTTTACATGTTCCCCAGGGGGGACATTGGGCTTTGACAAGTACGAAGCTTTGTACTCTTCGTTGTAGGTCTGCTGTGAGGGTCCATGTTTCTTGGGGTCCACACACATTATAAACATAAATAAACACATTACACTGTAAACCGTAATTGAATCACCACACACATACTCATAGTCGTAGCTCTCGGAGTCTCTCACACACGAACGAACGAACAATGAGGTTTAACGTCTACACCCACCATTGGCGATATGGCAGACGGGGATAACCATCCCAGGGAAAGAGGGGTAGGAACCTGAATCAACACTGAACCACCAAAGCAATCATACTGCATTTTATATCGCCCACCAGGGGATTGGAACCTGGGTCATCGGTGTGCCAGGCGAACGCTCTATTACTTGAGCTACGGTGGTGGGACACTAACACACATATTCAGACATAAATATGTATAAATGGATAGCCCATATACACTACACACACTAAGTTGAATGGTCAATTGGTTGGTCTGCTCTTGTTACCTACAGTCCCGTTAGCCCCCTCTGGGGTCATCAGATGTTACCCCTTCTGTCCCGTTAGCCCCCATGGGACCTTCAGTTTTGAAAAAAATCGTATAAAGAACCCAACATAACACCGTCAAGGAGTTTGTTTTCTTTCAACACATTAACATCCTATTGACATGTTTACGATGATCAAAAGTTTGAAACTGACCTTTATTTAGATCTGGAGAAGTCCAAACGTTGCTCAGTCGTTCACTTCAAGTGAAACACGTGGCAACTGCCATTTGCCATAACCGCTTCTCTGCTTAGTTGGTTACCAGTTGCTTCCCTTGCTTTAGTTTTGTTCCACAGAGCTTTAGGGGTTATAAAAACTCTAAAATGCATTCCATTAGTTTTGTGATGGGGGTCTCTTTCTACTGGTCCCAGGGGGTGCCCTGGGCCCACAAGTCAGCGATATCCTATCTTATTCTATCCTATCCCATAACTCGGAGGTCGTAGGGGCACCACAGATGATCGTTTAACCAGCGTACTCCATCTTTCACTGTCCTCAGCAACCCTGATTGTTTCGCTCAGTGTCAAACCAGTCCATTCTTGAATGTTGTCCTCCCACCTCTTTTTCGGTCTCACTCTTCTTCTACCTCCTTGCACTGTGCCTGTTGGCAGCGATGGCTGTTGTTATTGTTATTGTTGTTGTTGTACTGTTGTTGTTGTTGTTGTTGTTGTTGTTGTTGTTGTTGTTGTTGTTGTTCTTCTTCTTCTTCTTCTTCTTCTTCTTCTTCTTCTTCTTCTTCTTCTTCTTCTTCTTCTTCTTCTTCTTCTTCTTCTCTCTCTCCATCTCTCTCTCTCTTACCCGCCTCCCGCAGCTTATAGTTGTTGTTTTTTTTTTCTCGTTCTTTCTAACATCAAGCGCTATGCTTTTTGTGTGAAAATGTTTATGCGCTTAATAAATGTGCATTCCTTCATTCCTTAATTCCTTGTAAAGAACTTCACGAACAAGACGCGCTTTCTCAGCACGACAAATAAGAAGACGCCATGCCAAATCACCATTATTCACACACTGCTTGGCGCTTGCCGTATGGGTTCCGGGTTTAACGCCGTTCATTTCTTTGAAGTGACCTGTTTGGAAAAGCCACTGTCTTGCTGTCCTGAACAATGTGTCCAGTTGTCTCGACTCCTGCCCTGGACAAGCTTGTCTTCTTGTCTGGACCGCTGTCCACTGTGGGCGGGGACAGGGTTTTCACCGGTACAGAAGTCGTCGGTATTTGGTCATTACTCACTATGGACAGTTAATACAGAGAGTCCAGCGAAAGAAGGGAAAAAATTGGACATTTACACGCAACCCACTTAGCTCTAATACTTTGTCCGTGAGAGAGAGAGCTAGAGAGGGGGGGGGGGGGTAGGGAGAGAGAGAATATGTCTGTGTCTGTGTGCGTGTCATGAGAGAGAGAAAATAGGATGAGACAACTTTATTATAATTATCTTTGAAAAAATTACAATGTGGCGTGCAGATAAACAGAGAGGGAGAGAGAAATAGAGAATGTGTGTGTGTGTGTATGTGGTGTGTGCGTGTTTGTGCGTGTGTGTGTCTGTATGTGGTGTGTTACTAAAATTGAGTAAATTTATAAAATTAGGAAAGGGCGGATACTAATAATAGTAACAATATTAGCAAAATGTTATTGTTGTGAATGTAAAAGTTGGAATGTTAGTAATGTTGCTGTTTTTTTTTTTTCGTTTTTGGTTTTTTTACAACCGCATTATGATTGTCATGCTTATGTGTTTGTATCCTCAAAAGAGGCGAGTAATGGGATTAAATCTTGAGTCGTATGTGTGTGTGACGCCATTATGTGTGACGCCATCATGTGTGTGTGTGTCTGTCTGTCTGTCTTCCTGAATGGACGTTGTTGTAATACGTTCCTAATCTCATTTATCATTGTACCGATGTCGTTAGTGACCGCACTGTTTTGTTATTTCCGATTCTGTGTAATATGGCCGTCGTGGTCACCGCAATCATCATCATCATCATCATCATCATCATCATCATCATCATCATCATCATCATCATCATCATCATCATCATCATCATCATCATCATCATCTTCCTTATCATCATCATCATCATCTTGCTCCTCCTCCTCCTCCTCCTCCTCCTCCTCATCATCATCATCATCAGCAGCAGCAGCATCATCATTTGTATAGTCGCGCTCCTCGCCTCCAAATCATCGTCATCAGCAGCAGCACCACCCCCGTAACCGTCGTTATCGTTGTTGTCGTCATCTTCATTATTATAATAACCACCACTGCAGTCATCGTAATTAAGGTACCCCGCTATTAGCAGCAGCACCAACAACAGCGCTAGTTATAAGTAATCAACAATATACAGTCACCATTTTCTATTTTAGTCATGACCACCTATTCTGATACGACTGTTTCTCCTTTTAGCACTGCTATAATTACCTCCCCTTTGGTTTTCTGACTTTCTGAGGCCGTATTGAGCGTCCTAACTAATAATATAGTAATGATTGTATAGGTTTCGTTATCGTTACAAACGGGGTTGAGGGAGGGGTGTGTGGCCGCTGACTCTTAGTCGTGTTCATCATCAGATTTCCCCATCTTCGGAGGAGGCGTGATTTGACACAGCGTAGCTGAGACTGACCTCCCACATGAAGAGATGAACGCAAACCTCGATTAGAGTCATCTTGGCAGTGTAGTAGGATGACCTCTATATTGTATTTGTTGTGTTCCGTGTTCACCATCAAACGTGATAAAGGTGTCCCTGGCATAACCTTTGGGTCGTTGGGGAGGGAAGAGTGTGGGTACCCAATCACTGGGTGGACGGGGCGTGTGTGCGTGTGTGTGTGTGTGTGTGTGTGTGTGTGTGTGTGTGTCGTGCGTTTATTTCAATCTTTTCGTGTCGTGTGGGGGTTGCCTTCCAAACAGGGTCGATCACCCATCCACGTACCAACTCTTCCCGGCGCTGCTTAACGTGAAACATATTGTTGTCCAGGCAGCTAAACGCCCGCGCCGCGTTCACCATCATAGATCATGCCAAATCTCTAATAGGCCATCGTGTTTGCTGATTATTGTATGTTCATAATGGTAACGTTGTACCGCTTTTTTGGTCGTTCTTCTTTGGTGGTTTTTTTTTGTTGGAAAAACGGAAGTGTAGGAATGGAGGAGTGGAGAGGGGGTGGCCTGCTGACAGATAACAAGCTACGTTATGACAGTCTTGTCCCTTTTATGGCACGGCGGGAGATTTAAGACAAAGAGAGCATGCATCTTGCTTTTTGTACAAAGCTGTACTCATTAGTCATCAGCCACTCCCCTGCCACTCGTTAGTAATCTCCGGTAATACGGGTATTTTGCAATATTGCTGTCTCTGTTCTGATTGGTAATTGCGGTTGTCTTGTCTTGCCTAGTTTTGTGGTATGTTGTTTTGTCCTGCCTTGACTGACCTTGCCCTGCCTTGCCCTTACCTTGTCCTACCGTTTCTTGTCTTGTCTCGTCTTCCTTTATGTCTTTGCCTAAAGGACTCGGGCATGGTTTAGAAGGCTAATTACCAAAGTCCGTTCGCCGCTGGCCGCAGGCTATTCATAATGAAGGTTTTCCCACGGTTCTTATCAACCAAATCACGTGATCAGAGTTGGGGCGAGGGTGGAGTTGGGGGTGGAAGCTCGTGGCGAGAGGAAGTAAAGAAGAAAAGCTATACGAGAGAGAGAGAGAGAGAGAGAGAGAGAGAGAGAGAGAGAGAGAGAGAGAGAGAGAGAGAGAGAGAGAGAGAGTTTTATAAACTGCTGTGTTTTGAAAATAACAATATTCGTTATTCGCATCTTGGCGAGGGATATGGACAATTGTGACATCGAGATCGGATTGCCCGCGAATATCATTGATTTATGGATTTTTTGAATTAAGGAAAAAAGAGGAATCGAAATTAAACTAGAGGAGAAAGTTGCGTGGGAACGACCACTTTACACATTGCTTTCCACTAGTGACAGCCGAATGCGCAACCAAAAATAGTCCCTAAACAGAAGATATGGAAAGACAGGACCAGCAGTCCACACTCCAAGGTAAGGCTGTTACGCTCCCTTGTCATCTCCATCTTCTCATACCCTTGCGAAACATGGACCCTCGCAGCAGACCCACAACGAAGAATACAAAGCATGGAGATGAGGTGCTATAGAAGACTTCTGGGCATTTTCTATATCCAATACATCACCAATAACGAAGCCCAACAGACCATCACACAAGCCATTGGACAACATGATGACATGCTTACAGTGGTAAAGAAACGGAAACTTCGCTGTTATGGCCACGTCACCACAGTATCAGGCCTTGCAAAAACCATCCTGAAAGGCAGGGTTCAATGAGGCAGAAGAAGAGGAAGACAGAAAAAGAGGTGGGAGGACAACATTCGAGAATGCACTGGCTTGACACTGAACGAATCCATGAGGGTTGTTGAAGAGCACAGAAAGATGGAGTACGCTGGTGCCCCAACGACTTTCAGTTACGGGATAAGATAGGATAGAATAGGATTTCCTTGAGACCATTATTGCTGTAGTATTTGTGAATTATTGACGATTTGGGAATAAAACCTTGCAGTTTTAGCGCGCCTTACAAAATAGAAGAAAACCGTTTGGTTTTTCAGTCTTTCAGAAGAGGCATAGGAGACTGCGATTCGTAAACGGGTTAAAGTAGACCTGTCCTGTATTCGTACGACTTGTATTTTTCACAGCTTGCTAGGAACATCGTCATCTGTGATTGGCCAACTACCATGCAATATCGGGTATAGTTACACTCTACTTGACCAATGAAAATATAAGACACGTATATATTGCCGTTTCAGCATTCCATTGCTTTTCGTTGTTTGTAGTTGTTGTTGTTTTGTTGCGGTTATTGCGCGATTCTTACGAATAAGGTATTAATCCTCCTCTCGCTTCTAGTTCTTCCTTTCATTTGCTGTTCTGTTCTTTGCTGTTGAATAACTTTGATGTCGTCTTTGTGTAGAATCAATTTCTTTCCCTCTTTCTCCCTTTTCTTCTCGTCATCCTTCTTTTTCTTCTTTGCACCTCTTCCTCGCTGTTCTTAGTCCCTTGCTCCTCCTTGTTCACCTCCTCTTCCTCATTGTTATTAGTCCCTTCCCCCTCCTTGTTCACCTCCTCTTCCTCATTGTTCTTGGTCCCGTCCTCCTTCTTGTTCACCTCCTCTTCCTCATTGTTCTTAGTCCCTTCCTCCTCCTTGTTCACCTCCTCTTCCTCATTGTTCTTAGTCCCTTCCTCCTCCTTGTTCACCTCCTCTTCCTCATTGTTTTTAGTCCCTTCCCCCTCCTTGTTCACCTCATCTTCCTCATTGTTCTTAGTCCCTTCCTCCTCCTTGTTCACCTCCTCTTCCTCATTGTTCTTAGTCCCTTCCTCCTCCTTGTTCACCTCCTCTTCCTCATTGTTCTTAGCCCCTTCCTCCTCCTTGTTCACCTCCTCTTCCTCATTGTTCTTAGTCCCTTCCTCCTCCTTGTTCACCTCCTCTTCCTCATTGTTCTTAGTCCCTTCCTCCTCCTCCTCCTCTTCCTCATTGTTCTTAGTCCCTTCCTCCTCCTTGTTCACCTCCTCTTCCTCATTGTTTTTAGTCCCTTCCCCCTCCTTGTTCACCTCATCTTCCTCATTGTTCTTAGTCCCTTCCTCCTCCTTGTTCACCTCCTCTTCCTCATTGTTCTTAGTCCCTTCCTCCTCCTTGTTCACCTCCTCTTCCTCATTGTTCTTAGCCCCTTCCTCCTCCTTGTTCACCTCCTCTTCCTCATTGTTCTTAGTCCCTTCCTCCTCCTTGTTCACCTCCTCTTCCTCATTGTTCTTAGTCCCTTCCTCCTCCTTGTTCACCTCCTCTTCCTCATTCTTCAAACTGTCCTTTCATATTGGATGTGTCAAACAGATGTAATAAGAAATATTTTATATTTTGTGTGTTGCAGAGATCGAAGCGGTGGAAGCATGTCAGTGGCTGCGGGCAGCTGGCTTTCCGCAGTATGCACAAATGTTTGAAGGTGAGTCTTTCGCAATCATTCCATCAGCTAGGTGATTGGTTGGTTGTGGGTTTGGTTGGTTTGGCTGGCGAGAACCTGTGATAAAATCTTGATTTAAACCAAAAAAAAAAAATGCTATTATTCATATCATATCAGTTGGTTGGTATGGTTGGCTTGCTCCTTAAATGACCAAAGTAACTGAAAGTAATTGAACTAACCTGTGGGATGTTTTAGTAATTTATTGAAGCGAGTCTGCTGCGTTTTTACACATTCTTTTTTTTTCTCCCTTATATTTTTAATTTGTTTGTGTAGAAGAAAAGTACCACGAAAGGGAGACAATCATTTGCAATTACGTCCCCTGGTGTGCAATAACTCGGTCTATGATCTGTTTGAAAGACGTAAGACGGGCGACTAGTACCCCGTATCCGAAAACTCGTGAAAGCAATCTTGCGTTTATGCGGATTTCATTCAGCTAGTTATCTGGGGCATTTATGTTTCACTTTAGTGCCTTTTTATTTCCCACAATAAAAAATTATTCTTTTCTTTCCATCAAACTCAATCCTTGACAAGACTTTCAGTTGAAATTTGAATTACGGCTTTGGCGAGCCACGCCCGTTAATGGTTGGAGATTAGAGTATAAAAAGTTTATGGATCTGTAAAAGCGAGAAAGACAAAAAAAAGAAGAAGTATTAAATATAATAGAAGAAAACTATAACAGGTTTTGAATGGCTTCGTCGGGTTTGAAGTTAAGTGTTTTTAATCGGATGAATAGGCACCCCGAATCACTATAATCTCTGATGAAGCATGCTTATTATACTTTAGGATAGGATAGGATGATTATTATTATTATTATTATTATTATTATTATTATTATTATTATTATTATTATTATTATTATTATTATTATTATTAACATTAACTTTTTGAACGTGTCCATCTCTTAGAACAGGGGAAAGCCAACAATTGTGCTCTGAGCTAGGTGTGACAGTCATTGATGACAGTAATTGTTAATGATGGGTGGCGCAGTATTGCAGTGGGTAAGGCACGCGCTAGCAACGCTTCATGTTAAGCCACGTCGGGAAGGGTTAGTACTTGGATGGGTGGCCATACATGGAAGGCAACTGCCAAACAACATTAAAAGATTAAAACTATCGCACGACACACCCTAGTCCACCCAGCTGTGAATGGGTGGGTACCTGGATCTGTTTTTTTTTAAATACCGTGGGAGGTACAGCAGCGAGGGAGAGGATATAGGTACAGCCGCGTCCTCATGATGCTGGCCTAGACAAAAAAAAGAGATGTCCCAAAGGCTGTCGCTCCCCAGCGCCCGACAGTTTACACGGGGACACCTTTACCTCATTGGTAATTTCCTTTAGCGAATGTTGATGATGACATGGTGTATTTCCCGTGTGGGAGAGCATCGAGGACGCGCAGCGTAGCAGAGATTCGCCAGGGCACCTCTCACACGTAGGAAAGGCGAACGTAAGGCTCGGCCAGTCTCCGCTGGTGCAGCCTGCGCTATGTTAGCGTGAGCGGAGTAGTTTCCGCGCTGCTACCAAACCTACGCGATTACGGTAAATGGATACCTGTCGCCATCGGGGTAGGGACGGGGTGGGAGGAGATGGGGGTGGGGGTGGGGAGGGGAACACACACAAGCGTAATGAGCAGTCTACACTCCTAGCTGTCTCACTAGCACGCTACTGCTACGCACCTGCCATAAGCTGGAAATGCCATCCACCGTCCACACATAAGGAGTTGGAGGGTAGGGTATTTGGGATATTCGTGCGATGTTTCTACATACTTTTCATTTAAGCCCCGGAGAGCCCCTATAGGTGTTGTTGGATATGGATTAAAAAAAATTATATAATATATACTTTTGTCCCGAATTAGTCTAGTATTACTACTATTAGTACTAAACGACGACGACGACTACTACTACTACTACTACTAGTAGTAGTAGTAGTAGTAGTAATTATTGTTATTGTTGTTATTATTATTTCAAGATACAAGATGAGTAATTGTCCCCATTTGTACACAATAAAAATTGACATGTGGATAACATTACATAAACGTGAAACATGACAAGGATATTAGTCAATAAATAACATAATTAAAATAAAAAAATAATTAATTTAAAGAAAGACTGAAAAGTAAAATAAAAAACATTTAATAATAATAATAATAATAATAATAATAATAATAATAATAATAATAATAATAAATTATTATTATTATTATTATTATTATTATTATTTTTTTTTTTTTTTTTTTTTTTTTTTTTTTTTTATAAATTTATTTATTTTAATGAATTAATTAATTTATGTTTAAATTTTTGGGGTTCAGTATTTTCTTTCTGATCGGACAAGACACTTTGATTGAAGAACAGTCTAAATCTGGTGATTTTCCCACCAGGGTTGTGATAGCTTTCTGTCCGGAACGAGTTAAGGTGTGTTTTGGGGATCAGATGACAGGACGGAAGGGACAGCAAGACATTAACGTGAAACGATAACAATTAATATTTGCGTCTCCTTGTGGCAGCGATTATGAACATACGATACCATGATCCTTTTTCTGTCCCGCAATGCACTTCCTGCCTTTTGCAAGGGTCTAGTCATCCCATATTGACAGCGAACGACAAGAGGTAGTGAAATCTCCTTATCGTGCGAGTCAAATAGAACCTCTTGCCGTTAGTCACCTCAATTCCAGAAAGCTCCGGAAGAAGGGTGTCGCGTGACTGTACTGCGCAGGCGCAATGACCTTTCGTAGGCGATGAGTCAATCCGCCGAAACCGGAAGTGTTTCGTGTCACGTGGCTGCGCAGCACATGCGTTGCGGCGGAAGTTCTGTTTAGGTTGCTTTGACAGCTTGGTTGAGTGTCACGATGTCATCGGAAGGATGTTCAAAAGCTTGTGACTGACTTTGTTTTCACAGAGGTTCTTCGCAGTGAGGACGGTACGTTTGAGTTGTTAGTGTTCGGTCTTGGTTATTGGGTTAATTCTTCTTTCGAAAAGATCGTATTTGCATAGTATGAGGGTTCGAGGCTCCATTTTTTGTGTTACCAGACATTAACAGGGATTCAATTCAATTCAATTTTTAAATTTTACGGCAGTTCGCTACTAAGTGATATTAGACAGCTAAAACCTTAAACGAATACAATGGAAACATTAAATTTAAAAAAAAAACACATTACAATTTGTACCACTCAGTTTTCATTCCTAATGCTAGCAGACGTCAACTATAACAGGAAAAGACGACATCTTGTTAAGGTCATTGTCTTTTGATACGATAATTCCTTTATCCTTGTACGTTGCTGTTCAAATTTTATAAACCAAAAGTATGCGAAGAACTGAAATATTTTCTGAGCAAATACAGTTGACGTGTGTGCGTGTGTGAGTGTGTGTGTGTGTGTGTGTGTGTGCGCGCGCGCTTTTTAAGATAAATACTTTGTGTAACCGTAGTTTAAACATTAATCTTTGAAAAGCTCTTGAACAATAAACAAAACATACTTTATGTATAACAAAATGAATAGGCCTTTTTAAATAGAGAACAGGCCTGAAATTGAGCCAGTTTTCAAATCAAAATTTATTACTGAATATTCCCTCTTTGTACCCCTTGTTTTGGGCTTATTTGTAAGAAGGTTTGGAACCTAACCCCTAAGTATTCCATCCCAGGACGGGGTGATGGGAAAAGAGTGTACTGACAACTATACCCCTAGAGAACCCAAGCTAGGTGTTCTGATATTCATAGAATTATATCAGCATTATTCATTATTCTTGTCCACACGAAAATATTAGCATTATTGCCGTGAGCTTCGACATGGCAAATGTTATTCCTACACTCTATAATTATCTCGCCTAGCGCGCTTCGCTTTCAAGCTAAAACTCAAATAGCATTTAAAAAAAAAAGAAGAATCAGATATCAGACTTGCTGATGTCCACATGGAAATATATTGGAATTATTCATGTCCACGTAGGAATATCAAATGTTATTCATATACTATTATCTTGCCTAGTGCTTGTTTCTCCAAGCCTCAGCTCTGCGCCACAGAACAGGTATAATAAAATATAATAGAAAGTATTCTATGCTTTAACATTGTTACCTGGTTCGGAAATCTTGGCTTTAGAGACAGGATCAGACTCAACCGCATTGTAAACCTAGCTAGCAGAGTGATAGGAAAGACACAAAAGCCAATAACAGAAATATATAAAGATGTGGTAAAAAGTAAAGCTAGAAAGATCATGTCTGATAACAGTCATCCCATGTGTAGATCATTTGAACTGTTGCCCTCAGGTCGGAGGTTTAGAACCCCGGCCTGGAAAAGAAACTTGTATGGCCACTCTTATGTACCAAGTGCAATCCGCATCTTAAATTTAAGCAAACTGTAATACCCCCAGTTACCTACAATGGCTACATTTGTCTTCTGTGTACTGTGATGATGTAATGTAATATGATGTGAGTTGTGCAATGAAGTCAGCTATTTGTCATGCGTATGATTGTCTTAATTAATGTTTTATGTAATGTAATATGATGTGAGTTGTGCAATGAAGTCAGCTATTTGTCATGCGTATGATCTGATTGTCTTAATTAATGTTTTATATAACAAAAACTGTTAATATTTCTTTTAGTTTTTAATCTTTCTGTCTTAGTCTTTGTGCTACTAAAGACACATTTCCATGTTATTGTATTTTAACTATGGACAATAAAGATTCGTATTCGTATTCGTATTCGTATAATGAATACGGTGGTATCATTGTTGCATTGACAGAGGGCAGGGCAGATTGGCATCGGACAAGTCAGTTGTTCTGTTGGAAACATTTAGTCAGTTATTGGTTAGGGATGTTGGCCCCCCCATTTTTTCCCTAGTGCGTGAACCTATTTTTCCATTTTCTCTCCCCACTCCAGTTTTCGCCTGTCATATCTACTAAAAGGTCAGCTACATCATTTCAAAAGCGAAATGACTTGCCAGGCAAGGCGTGTGACATTTGGTACAGTAGAGGCGCATTTCAGATCCGCAACGGGCGTGATTTTCAGTTCGTTGTTTTTGTGATAAAATGGAAAGTGCAAGCCCCCACCCCTATTTTTTGTTTGGTTTGGGAATGCGGATGTGCTCTTACAACTAATTGATCTTATTGTATCCGTGTTTTGGGTGGAGGGGAAGTGTAATGGTTAGGGCTATGACTCCTGTTCGAGGTAAAGCATCATTCCTGGCCGGTTTTTAATGTGGATGGGACCGGTGGTGAGAGCTTGGTTTTGTTTAGAAACATAAGGCAGAGGCGCGTCCCTGAGAAAAGTTTGTTTGTTTGTAGATTATAGTCACACGACACTTTCGCATATAGGTGACTACTGGACCGATTTATACTGACACCAGCGGGCCAGTTGTTGGTAAAGGGGAAAATAATATGATCACACGTTGACCAATCCGGGATTCGAACCAGCGACCTTTCGGTTACTAGCAAGACGCTCTTACCAACTGAGCTACCCGGCCCCTCCCTGAGAAAAGAAAGATAGGTATCTTATATAGCGTCTCTTTTTCCCTTGCGACCAAAAAAACCAAACAAAAAGCTACGAGAGAATGGTGTGCTTTAACTTGATTTGTGTACGGCTGCTTCTTTGGCAGGAGATGGGTTGACTCAATAATGATGAGATGGAGAATGGACTGGTTGCTTTTAGTTTGAAGTTTGTTTAGGCTTGTGGTTGGCGATGCTGTTGTTGATGCTGTGGTTGACGATGCTGTACTGGCTACATCAAAAACTAAAAAAATAAGCATATGTTTACGTTATATATTTATTTTAGTGTGGGTGGATTAGTAGGGACAGCGGGGGGGGGGGAGGGGATAAGAACGCGGGACACATTCAGTACACAATACTAAAGAGCTGCTTTTTTGTTTTTGTACAGCAGGTCATTGTCCCTTTAGTTACCCAAGTAACAAACTACAAAAAATATATTGCTATGAAAGATTACGATCGGGAAGTTGTCTTTTCAAAGCTGCTCTAGCCATACATTAGTCCAATGCAGACTATATGAGCCTGTATAAATTCCGCTGATTGCTCGGACCTGGACTATATGGATTGAAATGTCCGGTGGACATTACATGACTATTATTCCTATCCTATCCTATCCTATTCCATAACTCGGAGGTCGTAGGGGCTCCACAGATGATCAGTTTAACCAGCGTACTCCATCTTTCCCTGTCCTCAGCAACCCTGATTGTTTCGCTCAGTGTCAAACCAGTCCATTATCGAATGTTGTCCTCCCACCTCTTTTTCGGTCTCCATCTTCTTCTACCTCCTTGCACTGTGCCTTGCAGGATGGTCTTTGCAAGACCTGATGATCTGATGACGTGGCCATACCATCGCAGTTTCCGTTTTTTCACCACTGTGAGCAGGTCATCGTGTTGTCCAATGGCTTGTGGTCTGTCGGGCTTCGTCGTTGTTGATGTGCTGGGTATAGGAAATGCCCAGAAGTCTTCTGTAGCACCTCATCTCCATGCTTTGTATTCTTCGTTGGAGATCTGCTGTGAGGGTCCATGTATCGCAAGCATATAGGAAGATGGAGATGACAAGGGAGCGCAGCAGCCTTACCTTGGAATGTAGACTGATGGTCCTGTCTTTCCAAATTGGCTTTAACCTCGCCAGGGCAGCAGCTGTTTGTGCGATCCTGGAGAGGACTTCCTGTCTGATACAATGGCTCCTAAATATTTGAAGCTATGCACTGCGTTGTGGACTACTATTAGGCTGTTTAAATGGACCCACTGTGACCCCTGCCTCCTCCACAGATCCCTTTACCATTCACAGTGAGTGTTGCCCCACTCAACAAAATTACCTTGCAACACCCCGCACCTCCCCCCCCCCAAAAAAAAAAAAAAAAAAAAAACACCATACAATTAATTACCAAAATTAAAAATCCAAAGTTTTTGGAAAGTCTCACTATTTTTAAACCCAGTGGATTCCGTAGTTTTTGTGCTTATTATTAGCACCCGCTTGGGGTCCTTTTTAGCGCCCACAAAAATTAATTATCTAGTAGATCCTAGAGCGTTTTGGTGTACCGTTAAAAAAGGCGAAATCACTCTCTTTCAGAACAGAAATGGAAAATGGAAACGTTAGCGGTTGGTTTGTAACAACCAAAGCCCACTGTATCATTGTTTGATGTAATAACAATGCGAAGTTTATGGTAAACCCGTGTTTGCCAAAAGTAAACAAAGCCTTGGAATTGGGACACTTTAAAAAAAAAGGAACATTTTTTTCCCCTGCATCGCATTGTCTTAGGACAATGGATTTTGAGTAAGTTATGTTGGCATAAGCATACACTTACCACAATAGATTTTAAGAATGTTGAATAAAATAAGTCAGGTCATTGACAGTGTTATCAGTCTCTCCAGTGGACTTCGGTACTGTAGAATAAAATATGTCTGAGGTCATTGACAGTGCATCAGTCTCTCCGGGGAATTTCGGGCCTGTAAATTAGCGCGTGTTGTGTTAGAATACTTGAAGTTTTCTGTCCGGCTTGAAGTTTGGCTACCGACTGATTGTGTGTGCGATAATGGTGAATCGTTTGGCTTAAGTCACTTTTGATTGATAACAGCAGCACGAGGTTTACGGCACTTCAAACCACACACAGGCGCCAGGAGCTTCATGTTAGGGGTGTGGAAGCCTGATATTGCGCAGCTCTTTATAAATATAAATCTATCTATCTATCTATCTATCTATCTATCTATCTATCTATCTATCTATCTATCTATCTATCTATCTATCTATCTATCTATCTATCTATCTATCTATCTATCTATCTATCTATCTATCTATCTATCTATCTATCTATCTATCTATCTATCTATCTATCTATCTATATATTTATATATTTATATATATAGATATAGATTATCTATCTATCTATCTATCTATCTATCTATCTATCTATCTATCTATCTATCTATCTATCTATCTATCTATCTATCTATCTATCTATCTATCTATCTATCTATCTATCTATCTATCTATCTATCTATCTATATCTATATATATATATAGATATAGATATAGATAGATATAGATAGATATAGATAGATATAGATAGATATTTATAAATATGTATATAAATATATATACAACAGTACTGAGAGAGAGAGATGCACTCTTCTAGAGAGACGATCTCACATTCAGATACAGGGCGCCTGTGCTTGATGGTGTATGTCAATCAAGGTCTTTTTGAGTGTGTTGTTTTTTGTGGTTCGGTTGTTGT
Organism: Oncomelania hupensis; assembly: GCA_036898135.1. Taxonomy (NCBI): domain Eukaryota; kingdom Metazoa; phylum Mollusca; class Gastropoda; order Littorinimorpha; family Pomatiopsidae; genus Oncomelania; species Oncomelania hupensis. The sequence continues at coordinate 63,512,204 of CM072518.1, forward strand.
TATTTTGGGGGTGGGAGGTGGGGGTAGGGGTGGAGCGAGATGGATGGTAAGGATTATAGTGTTATAACACTACTTGCACTGCACCTGTGATTAATGTTGTATATGAAGTGATGAAGGGGATGATGATGAAGAGGATTGATAGAGAAAGTTTGCATAGCGCCAATGTCTCCCCAAAAATAGAAAGCTCATTTGCATCTTTGGGTCTTAGGGAGGCTTGGTGGTGCAGCCGGTTTCCTGTGCCGAAGGTCACGAGTTCGATTCCCGCAAGGGGCGAATGTATGTGATTTATTGAGACTATTGAGGTCACCGAGGGATTACTCCGGGCACTCCGGTTTCTTCCCTCCCTTCAATAATGGTATTTGATGCAGTCAATATAAAAATTTCAAAAATAACAATACATTTTATTTCCGTTTTCTAATAACGATCTTCCTGCCTTTACACCACATGTTTGAGTAATAGATGTGTGGTTGTTGTGTGTGGGTGAAACATGTGAGCGTATATGTTTGTACAGATCGCCGCACTTTGAGCCTGATTGATGAATTGAGGAAAAGCGCTTATATAACATCCATTATTATTATTATTTTTATTATTATTATTATTATTATTATTATTATTATTATTATTATTATTATTATTATTATTATTATTATTATTATTAATTGTAACACCGTATCTTCTGAGAAACGGGAGAAAAAAATTTCATGAACCTCCACGAATCTTCCTACGAATCTTTCAATTAAGGCGGTCCTGATTCGGGTCTTTGCAGTCCGCTGAACCATATTAACAATTATTAACTAACTAACTTCCAATTAAGACATAAAAATAATCATCATCATCAACATCATCATCATCATCATCATGATGCGCTTTTCCCCACATCAACAATCATGTTCAAAGCGCGGCGATCTGTACCATCATACACGCTCACATGTTTCACCAACCCTCGCACACAACAAACACATCTGTCACTCAAACAAGTGGTGTAAAGGCAGGAAGATCGCTAATAGAATACACGTCCGTTTGGTTAGGGATCCTTGATGAATATCGACGGTCCACAGCATACATAATAATTCTATCATCGGCAGCAACAATGAATTATCCCATGTTATAGACTGTTAATATTTTTGTTGCGGGTGCAGCGTCTTGTGTCGCGCCTTCATTATAATAAAGGAACTCATTTTAAGATGGGATTTTTTTTTCTGTTAATACTATTTATAGTTTCTTTTAGTTCAGTGGTGAACCTTGGTGTTTCACGCAGAAAAGTCAAACATTTACGAACTTGATAATGCGCGAACAACATTTGTCTTAAGGAACGTCGTCGTCGTTGTTGTTGTTCTTGTTTAATGTTGGTGATGATGGTGGTGGTAGTGTTAATGACGTTGCTGCTGCTGTTACTTTTGTTGTTGTTGTTGGGGTTGTTGGTGGTGGTGTTGGTAGAGGTCTCCTTCTTCGACGTCGTCTTCTTCTTCATGCAAGCTATACATTTCCTCAAACCGTCTTAATGCATCACAGTAAAATTCAATTTTGATGATACCAGCAGAGCTTGGAGTAGGGAAAGTAATTATGTAGGTCAACGCTATGTTTATTACATTGTGAAGTGTTGCTGTCATGTCGAAAAAAATACTTGATGAATAATTACATTAAAAAGATATAGTATATAGTCAATTGAGAGAGTACCAACATGCGCACGTTAGAAGCAGTTGTTTTGAACCTAACGTCGTAACCTCTCTTGACCTACAAACAGTTCAAATGAATTTGACACCAGTGAAAATGACAGATTTGTAACGGACGCAGTTCGTACACTTTTCTGTAGGAAGACGGTATGACGTCACTGCATAATTTTTCGAATAGTTTGTGAACTGTTGTTAGAGCAGAGACTATACATCAGCCTTAGTGACAGGACGTGGGGTGCTCTAGAAAGACCTGATTCTTTAGGAATTACTTTTGCTGTATAAAGAATACAGGTATTTATTGTTATTATTATTATTAGTGGTATTTATAATGAACTGCTAAGCTATCTTTACGAAGAAGGAAGAATGTTGCTTTTTGTAAAGTAGTACGTTTAGGGTACAGACGAACCCATGTTTGAAAACAAAGTTCGATAACTCGTGTCAATATTTATTTGATCATGTGTATACATGTATGTGTGACTCAGTTTGTAATTATGATGCCATTTTTATATTCATTCATATGTGGATATGGGGCTGAAATAGGAACGTATTTCAGTTGTGTAATTTGTATATCTATTGATGAATGAATGGGTATAAATATGTTATAAAATGAAGTTGAGCTGTGTTTGTAATAATTGGCTCATAGTCCATTGTGTGTAGCCTATGCGGCAATATCTGCTTTTATGCCCAAGGCCAAAATGGTACACAAACTATAGTAGTACCAATTACGGATTTCCGTCTTAGAACTGCAAACTTATCCTACATACTATAAACAATCTGGTTTTATGCCCAATTTGTAGGGAAATAGAGCCACAGTAAACCATGTAATTGGGCATAAAACCAGATTGATATATATCAATCTGGGTTAATGCCCAATTTGTATAGAAGTAGAGCAAGGGTAAACAACATAATTGGGCATAAAACCAGATTGATTATAGTATGCTTGATATAAAAATGGTGTTTTAGTGTTTTGATGGAAGATGACTGTTTTTGTATGTTTCTGGGGGAAAAGGTACCCCTTTGGGGTCAAACTAAAAAAATGCAGGAGAAGGGGCATGGACTGGTGGGGGTAAAGTGGAAAGTGTGTTTTTGGTGTTTAAAAGTTGAAACACCTCCTCGTCAGAGGTTCCTACGAGATGACGTATGGAGCTATGTTATTTTTTTTATAGATAGTAATTACAGGATAACAAATATGGCCAAAATGTTATATATAATTTATTGTTTGCAGGGGGAAATGAGAGGGTAGGCCTATGTGTTTATTTCTTCTTTTTGGGGGGGTTTGTCAGGGGGTGAGGGGGGAGTTTGGGGTACAATACAATACAAGGTTATTGCTTTAGGTCCAGCGGACTCTTCCGAGCCAAATCAGGACCAGGAGTTTGGGGTGTGTATGCGGGTGTGGATTTTGGTTGGTTTTTTCTTTAGACAATGGATATTGAAGGAAGTAAATTTGGCACAATATACCATGATTCCGCTCTTTCCGTAATTTTTTATCACACGTACGCACCTTCATTTGCCTCACCGTTTACAGGACTGTCCCGCCCCTCGTCGCCACAGGCCTATCCAGCTCGCTGGCACCCACGATCGTGGCCATTACATCACCAGAGTTGCGGTACACAGGGAGGTGGGTGAATACATCTTTGTTGTTTGTGGTGGTGGCGGTGGAGGTGGTGGTGTGGTGGTGGGAACATGGTAGGTGTGGAAGGTAAAGGGGTGGGCGACAGTTTGGGAGATCGACACAATACGGAAAGAGCGACTTTGCCTTAGGACTCTCAATGATGGTAGCCACCACTGTTTAACATACTGTTAACCCTTACAATGATCCTGCTCTTTCCGTAATGTTTAATCACAAGCACCTTCATTGCATCGCTTTACAGGATTATCACAGGCCTACCCAGCTCGCCCGGACCCACCATCGTGTCCCATCCTTCAGCATTTACATTGTGTGCATAGAGACCTCAACCGTATTTTTCTTCTTCAAATGCTTCTAATAAATTAACGACTCATGTAAAGCGATGCAGTGAAGGTGCTTATGATTAAACATTACGGAAAGAGCGGGATCATGGTAAGGGATAACAGTATGTTAAACAGTGGTGGCTACCATCATTGAGAGTCCAAAGGCAAAGTCGCTCTTTCCGTAATGTGTCGATCTCCCAAACTGTTGCCCACCCCTTTACCTTCCACACCTACCATGTTCCTACCAGCACCACCTCCGCCACCACCACCACCACCACAAACAACAAAGATGTATTCACCCACCTCCCTGTGTAGCGCCACTCTGGTGGTGTAAGGGCCACGATCGTGGGTGCCAGCGAGCTGGGTAGGCCTGTGGCGATGAGGGGCGGGACAGTCCTGTAAACGGTGAGGCAAATGAAGGTGCGTACGTGTGATTAAAAATTACGGAAAGAGCGGAATCATGGTATATTGTGCCAAATTTGTGCTGGGTAGGCCTGTGGCTACGAGGGGCGGGACAATCCTGTAAACGGTGAGGCAAATGAAGGTGCGTTTGATTAAAAATTACGGAAAGAGCTGAATCATGGGATATTGTGCCAAACTTACTCCCTTCAATATGTATTGTCTAATGAACAAACCAACCAAAAGCCACACACACACGAACACCCCAAACTCCCCCCGCACCCCCTGCCAAAAAAAAAAGAAAATAAATAAACACATAGGCCTACCCCCCTCCCTTCCCCTTGCAAACAATATATTATATACACATTTTGGCCATATTTGTTATCCTGTAATTACTATCTATAAAAATAACATAACTCCGTAGGTCACCTCGCAGGAACCTCTGACGAGGAGGGGTTTGTGATGGACAGAATGCCAGCCCCAGCCCCCACCTGACATGGGATTTATCTTTGGTAGTCTGGGTGGGTGGCAGAGGGAATTGGATTTCCATTGCCGTTGGTGGATGGGGTTGCCGGTCCAGAAACGCGGTCAGTACCATAGGGACCGCTGTCTTCATGGGCTTATTGACAATGGATCCCTTTCATTTGGTCATTATTTTATGATTTGACTGCTTACTATAAACCATCTGGTTTAATGCCCAAGTACCTTGTTTACCCTTGCTCTTCGTCGAGGCCTCAATGCATACAACGTAACATTGAATCAATATCGTAATAATTACAGAACAGTGAGATTAAACATACCGGCTTCCAATCGTAGATGGTAAGAGTGACTTGGCCTACAAAGTGTCTTTTTTGTGTCTACCGAAATTGTTTCTTAAAAGGCATCAGTGTAGTAGAGTAATAGCGCCAGTGTTAGTATGTCACACTGTACTGATTGTGTTTGGAGGATTCCATTTACTTTTGGGTTGTAGATGAAGTCCATGATGAAGATTGTACATGTTGCAAATACCCAACAAGCAGTGTACAGTGTAAATAGCAAACAGATCGCAGCCAGTAAGTTGAGTATTTTCACTTCATCTGTATTGAGCAACCCACTGTGCAATTATTTTAATAGAGTATTTTTGTGTCACCATTTTGTCCATAACAATATATGTTGCAGAGAACATTCGGCCCATTCACCCACCCTCAACCCAAAAAGAAATAAATTAAAGTTTTGTCCCTAAAAAAGTGTTATGCCCAAGAAGGCTTATGCCCAAGAAAACTTTATGCCCAAGAAAACTTTATGCCCCAGAAAACTTTATGCCCCAGAAAACTTTTATGCCCAATTATAATCAATTGTTCAACTTCTAAACACCAAAAACCCACTTTCCACTTTACCCCCATCAATCCATGCCCCTTCTCCTGCATATTTTTAGTTTGCTCCCCAAAGGGGTACCCTTTCCCTCCCGAAACTTACAAAACAGTCCTCTTCCATGAAATAAAGCATACTATAATCAATCTGGTTTTATGCCCAATTACATGGTTTACCGTTGCTTTATTTCCCTACAAATTGGGCATAAAACCAGATTGTTTTTAGTATGTAGGATAAGTGGGCAGTTCTATGAAAGCACTAAAAAACGTAATAAAGCATACTATAATCAATCTGGTTTTATGCCCAATTACATGGTTTACCGTTGCTCTATTTCCCTACAAATTGGGCATTAACCCAGATTGATATAACTCAATCTGGTTTTATGCCCAATTATAAGCAATGGTTCAATTTGTAAACGCCCAAAACCCACTTTCCACTTTCCCCCATCAATCCATGCCCCTTCTCCTGCATATTTTTAGTTTGCTCCCCAAAGGGATACCCTTTCCCTCCCGAAACTTATAAAACAGTCCTCTTCCATGAAAACAGTAAAAAACGTAATATAAAGCATACTATAATCAATCTGGTTTTATGCCCAATTACATGGTTTACCGTTGCTCTATTTCCCTACAAATTGGGCATTAACCCAGATTGATATACTCAATCTGGTTTTATGCCCAATTACATGGTTTACCGTTGCTCTATTTCCCTACAAATTGGGCATAAAACCAGATTGTTTATAGTATGTAGGATAAGTTTGCAGTTCTAAGACGGAAATCCGTAATTGGTACTACTATAGTTTGTGTACCATTTTGGCCTTGGGCATAAAAGCAGATATTGCCGCCTATGCAATGTGTGTAAAGTGGCTATACTAGGTATTGTCACAGGAATGGTGACAGTAGTGATTGTAGTGTGGTGGTGGCGTGTAGAGACATTCTACAAAGGGAAATGATCCTTGCTCAATGTGAGCTATAAAGACATACAGTCTCTTTAAGGATAAGAGCAAAAATTTACGATTGTGTACATGTTGTATACAGCGGAGCGGTTACGGAGCAAAGGACCCCTGATGTGCGGCGGATGGATCTGGTCCCCATGACATCGCTGGCTTGACCTGATGTGGACACCATCATCGCCGTAGCTCTCCTTCGGATACCATCACTGGTGCAGAATTGCAACAACGGTGCCGAAGTGAATGTCCGGATCAACGCCACGAAGACAACTGCAGCGTCTTCAGTGTGTGGCTGTGACCCCAGCGTCGGCTGTGAATACCGCGCCGGGAGTGTTTGATCCGCGTAACACGGTCAGTAGGCCTAAATAAAAACTGTGACACTTTCTGTGCTTCGGTGCTAATGAAAAGGGAAGAGTCGAGTGACGTCCTTAGAAAGGACAACGACTTTCGCTAGCGTTGAACTCTGGTAGTAACTATGTGGCCCCATCAACTTAACTGGGTAAAAGTACTACGTTAACTATGTGTGCTTATTTATCAGCTGTGTGATGTATTTATATGCTGGAAAGATTTGTATGATTTAATGTATCTGTAACTTGTTGTATACGTGAAGGATTTATTGTGTATATGTGAATAATTGAATGAGAATAGAATAACAGAGGGCAAAGAGAAATAGCTGTGTATTCTTTGTCTTTGTCTGTAAGTACGTGTGTGGCAGTGTATGAGTATAGTAAACAGAGGTAGAACACACACCTTATACTGAACGTCAGACAGCCACACTCACACACTCATTCATTACACCATAAGTAGTTATACATATACTTATTTAGATTATAATACATAAAAAACCTTCCGTTACATTTGGTGACCCTAGACTCTCTCTGTGTTAGCATTAAGTCATACATATTTATATTTATTAGAGGGCACCACTAGTTATTATATTTATATACAGTTAGACTAGTGGGCTTATCTTCCTTGAAATTCTGATTATATTGTGTATGACTGTGATGTTTTGTTTTGTGTGACAATGCCGTCTCCAGTGTAACGGCTGTGCCTGTGTACAGTTTCTGGGCACTAAGGGTTTAATTCTTTTTCTGTCTGTGGGTTGCTATTTTCTTATTTTCAGCTCTGTTCTTCTGGTAGTGGGATTGTTTGTTTTTGTTAGTTCTTTGCTGTGTAGGGTTCTGTCCTTTCATGCGTGTGTTTGGGTGTATGTCTCTTTGCCTTCATTTTAAGTAGGTTATAGTATTAGGATTTCAGCCCCATTTAATTTGATTTGATTTATTTTATTTATTCATTGTGTTATTGATTTGCATTGAGTTTGAGGTTATAATATTCTGTATTGATGTATGTAGTTATACTGGGTTATCCTTGTTAAATTGTTTCCCTTTATTTAGCTTGATTGTTGTTAAATTGTTTCCCTTGGTTCATGTTGGATTGTTAGTGCTGATAGTTTTTGTTTGTGATTTTATTTGGTTTAGTAATTCTGTTTGACTTTGAATTTAATTTACTTTGGTTCAGTAATTCTGTGTGACTTTGAATATTAATTGGATATAGAATAGTATAGTAGTTAGTGTGACATTTATTGATTTTATTATTTGATAAGACTTTGTTAATTTGTTGAGTTTATTTTCCTTTGGCCGTTAACTTGGTATTATAGTATTATTTAGTTCTAGTGCTTATAGTGTTGAGAGTCAATTGTTTTTTTTTTTCATTTCATAATTCTTTATTTAATAACTTTGTTTAAATAATATTTCTTTTGTGGGCATTGTATATATTTTTTATTAGGGTAGTTTTTTAAAAACTTGTTCATATAAATTATTCTCTGGGACAAGGGAGGTAACAATTTGATTGTGAGTTTGAGTGTTTGGATTATTTTATTTGACTTAGAAATTTATTTATTTTTTTTTTCTCTCTTCCTATTGACATTGATATAAACTTTACATACTTGTGAATAGATCCTTTATTGGGATTATACATAATAATATTATCCTACTTTAAAACTAAAAGACTGTTTGAACAAATATTTGGATACAAACTTAACTTAGTAATTTAATTTTTCACTGTATATTCATTGTGTTTATTATCAACTTCAGTTGAAGTTCTTCAACATATGTTGTGAATATATTGACTTAGTGTATTCCATTTGATATTTAAAAAAATTTGTCATTGCTTCAGAACTTGTAAAACATATTGGATTATTACAATATATAATTTGCTTTGTATACATTTAAGATAACTTGAACTGTACGTTGTATTGGAAGTCTACTTTTGAAGATACTTCATTGTTTTCGCAAGATTCATAGAACAATTTATAGTTGTTTTGATTGACTGCATTTTGCCATTTCATTGTTGACACTTTGGTATTTTATTGATTTACTGGTTGAACGCTTTGATACTTTTATAGAAATTTTTTTTTGTTGGTTGTTGATCTACATTGTACTTAGCCATGTCTGATGATTATGATCAGTTGTTCCAATCTTTTATTGGTCAAGCTACAACTTTGGGTATTCCGGAAAAGGAACGTGGGAAATATGTACAGGAATGTTTTGATCGTATTGAAAGACAAAAAGTGAGAGATGAGAAAAAACTAGAAGAAGAAACAAAACAGAAAGCATTGGAAGAAGCTACAAAGCAAAAACAAGCAGATGTTGAGTTAGAAAAAGAGAAAGTGGAATTAGCTAAAAAACAAGCAGATGTTGAATTAGCTAAAAAACAGGCAGAAGTTGAACAAGCAAATAAACAAGCAGATGTTGAATTAGAAAAAGAGAGAGAGAAAACTAAACAAAAGGAATTTGAGTTCCGTTCTGAACATAGACCTGAGGAACAAGATACGGGTTTTGGAAACAGAGGTAGAGATAGTACTTCTTTTGGTGCTAGACCTGTTTACCCCAAGTTGCCTCTTTTCAAAGAAAGACAAGATGACATAGATTCATACCTTTTTCGTTTTGAGACTCATGCTACAGCCCTTGGCTGGGATAAAAGCAAATGGGTTACTTTTCTTTCAGCTTTGTTAGAAGGTAATGCACTGAACTTATACCACAGTCTTGCTGCAAATGGTCAGGTTGATTATCCGACATTGAAAGACAATTTGCTTAAGAAGTTCCAGTGTACTGCTGAAGGTTTTCGCAAGAAATTCCGTGAAGTCCGACCAGACTCAAACGAACCTTTCCAAACATTTGGTATTGAACTGAACAGATTGTTTGATAGGTGGATAGCTTTGTCCGGTGTTCCTAGAAACATGCAAGGAATAATGAATCTTGTTTTAGGTGAGCAGTTTCTAGAATGTGTATCACAAGATCTTGCTACTTTCATTCGCGAGCGTGGACTTGTCACATTGGATGATATGGTTAAAACTGCTGAAAGTTATCGTCTTGCTCGTCCCGGAAAGAACTTAGCACGCAAATCGGCTGCTACAATTTTCGGTTCAGTAGGATCAGTTGATGTAGCTGATGAATCGCAAGCTGCTGCTGGCTCTGCAGATTCTCGCGGTGGTTACTCCAACTATCGAGGTCGTGGCTATTGGAGAAATCGTGGTGGTTTTCAAAAGAAAGACCCAACATACACAGATTCGAACCAAAAGGTCGAAGGTCGTTTTGATCAAACTCGGGGATCTTATAGACGTGGACGTGGAGGTGGTTCATTTTACAACAATTTTGATAATTGCCCTCTTTGTGATGGTAAAGGTCATGGTCCTAAACAATGTCCCCTTCGAAATAGTCAAAACCCTTGCCCTGTTTGCAACATTGGTGGTCATACTAGAAAAGCTTGTCCCTTTGTTGTAAAGAAAGCCACAGCTTCAGAAGATAAGACAAATAAATCAAGCTCAGGTTGTGCAGTTGTCCCTGTAGACTCTGAAGTTGTTTGTTCTGTTTTTGATCAGACACCTGGTCACTTGCATTTAGAAGTTGGTTCTGTAAACTCGACTGCTTGCTCAGTTCTGCGAGACACAGGTGCTACCATTTGTGGTGTTCGAAAACGTTTGGTTTCTGATGAGCAGTATGTACCAGGTACTGTTCGTTGTAAAACTTTTGGTGGAGAGATAAACATCTATCAGCAGGCTAAAGTTGTTGTTTCTTGTCCATATTTTGTTGGAGAGTTGGTTTGTTGTGTTCTTGAGGATCCAGTTGCTGACTTGATTGTAGGAAATATTCCAGGTTTGATTGTTCAGCAGACCCAAGATACCAAGGTTGCTGCTGCTGCTGATGTTCCTGTTGCTGCTGTCACTACTCGTGCTCAGGCTAGGAAACAAGATCTCCCGCACAAACCTCTTGTCACTGTGTGCGATGACTTGAAGGTAACTCGTGTTGAACTCATTCAGTTGCAGAAAGATGATGCTACTTTGCAAGGTTGTTTTAAGTTAGCTGACTCAGGTGAAGAAAAGGTTGTTGGTTCTGCTACTTATACTTTCTATTTTAAAGATGAAATTTTGTACAGAAGGTATCAGAAATCCAAGGATATTTTGCATCAGGTTGTTGTTCCTGAAAAACTTCGCACTTCAGTCATGATTGCTGCGCATGATCAACTTTTGGCAGGTCATTGTGGAGTTCGTAGAACTTTGACTAGGATTCTGTCCCAATTCTTTTGGCCTGGTGTTTCTGCTGATGTGAGTGCTTATGTTCACACTTGTGACATTTGCCAGAAAACAATTTCAAAAGGAAAAGTTCCCCCTGTTCCTTTGGCGACTATGCCTCTTATCTCGACTCCATTCGAGAGGGTCGCTATTGATCTAGTAGGGCCTTTGTCTCCTCCATCTGTTGAAGGTCACAGATATATTCTGACTTTGATTGACTTAGCTACTAGGTTCCCTGAAGCTGTTCCTATGAAAGACATTTCTTCTGTTGCTGTTGCTGAAGCTTTGATGAGTATTTTTTCAAGGTTAGGTTTTCCCAAGGAAATTCTTTCAGATCAAGGTTCTCAGTTCAACTCAGATTTGATGAAACAGTTTCATGCTTTGTGTGGTACTCAAGCCATACGTACTTCGCCCTACCATCCTCAAGCAAATGGTACTGTTGAACAATTTCATGGCACTTTGAAATATATGCTTCGAAAGGTTGTTCATTCTCAACCGAAAGCTCGGCATCGCTATCTTCCTACATTGCTCTTCGAATGTAGAGAATTGCCGTCAGAAAGTGCAGGTTTCAGTCCTTTTGATCGGATGTTCGGTCGTAAACCGAAAGCTTCCATATTTCCAGTTTTGCTTCCAGATGTCGATGTTATGGAACCTCAGTGTTGTGTTTCTCGGGTGGATATTTCTACAGATAGGCATACTGTCCCTACAGTAGGTATTGGCGTTATCCAGGATGATGGTTCATGTCCTTACAAGAGTTCAGATTCACTCTTGAACCACTTCCAGGTACACAGAATGTGTTCGCGGATCTGTTGTCACGCGCTGATCGTGATCAATCGGTTCCATAGATCAAGGTTTCGTGGTCGTTGCTGTGTTTTGACATTATCCTCAGAACTTGTAAAAAATAACCTCGGTCGGTTCTTTTTTTCTTTGGGAGGGGGGTAGTGTAACGGACGCAGTTCGTACACTTTTCTGTAGGAAGACGGTATGACGTCACTGCATAATTTTTCGAATAGTTTGTGAACTGTTGTTAGAGCAGAGACTATACATCAGCCTTAGTGACAGGACGTGGGGTGCTCTAGAAAGACCTGATTCTTTAGGAATTACTTTTGCTGTATAAAGAATACAGGTATTTATTGTTATTATTATTATTAGTGGTATTTATAATGAACTGCTAAGCTATCTTTACGAAGAAGGAAGAATATTGCTTTTTGTAAAGTAGTACGTTTAGGGTACAGACGAACCCATGTTTGAAAACAAAGTTCGATAACTCGTGTCAATATTTATTTGATCATGTGTATACATGTATGTGTGACTCAGTTTGTAATTATGATGCCATTTTTATATTCATTCATATGTGGATATGGGGCTGAAATAGGAACGTATTTCAGTTGTGTAATTTGTATATCTATTGATGAATGAATGGGTATAAATATGTTATAAAATGAAGTTGAGCTGTGTTTGTAATAATTGGCTCATAGTCCATTGTGTGTAGCCTATGCAATGTGTGTAAAGTGGCTATACTAGGTATTGTCACAGGAATGGTGACAGTAGTGATTGTAGTGTGGTGGTGGCGTGTAGAGACATTCTACAAAGGGAAATGATCCTTGCTCAATGTGAGCTATAAAGACATACAGTCTCTTTAAGGATAAGAGCAAAAATTTACGATTGTGTACATGTTGTATACAGCGGAGCGGTTACGGAGCAAAGGACCCCTGATGTGCGGCGGATGGATCTGGTCCCCATGACATCGCTGGCTTGACCTGATGTGGACACCATCATCGCCGTAGCTCTCCTTCGGATACCATCACTGGTGCAGAATTGCAACAACGGTGCCGAAGTGAATGTCCGGATCAACGCCACGAAGACAACTGCAGCGTCTTCAGTGTGTGGCTGTGACCCCAGCGTCGGCTGTGAATACCGCGCCGGGAGTGTTTGATCCGCGTAACACGGTCAGTAGGCCTAAATAAAAACTGTGACACTTTCTGTGCTTCGGTGCTAATGAAAAGGGAAGAGTCGAGTGACGTCCTTAGAAAGGACAACGACTTTCGCTAGCGTTGAACTCTGGTAGTAACTATGTGGCCCCATCAACTTAACTGGGTAAAAGTACTACGTTAACTATGTGTGCTTATTTATCAGCTGTGTGATGTATTTATATGCTGGAAAGATTTGTATGATTTAATGTATCTGTAACTTGTTGTATACGTGAAGGATTTATTGTGTATATGTGAATAATTGAATGAGAATAGAATAACAGAGGGCAAAGAGAAATAGCTGTGTATTCTTTGTCTTTGTCTGTAAGTACGTGTGTGGCAGTGTATGAGTATAGTAAACAGAGGTAGAACACACACCTTATACTGAACGTCAGACAGCCACACTCACACACTCATTCATTACACCATAAGTAGTTATACATATACTTATTTAGATTATAATACATAAAAAACCTTCCGTTACAAGATTAAGCCCCCGTAAAAATGACTGATTAGTTCTACCCCTCCTCACCCCCCCCCCCCCCACTCCTTTTTTTAAAAACTTTAGCGAGGTATCGCATTGAGTGGGATAGAGGGAAGAAACTTAGTATGTAAGGTAGAGAGGGAGGGATGGGCATCGCATAACATAGCATACTAGCATAACATAGCATAACATAGCATACCATAACATAGCATAACATAGTTAATTGATTGGGTGTGACTTGTAAAAATAACAGTTCATCATTTTAAACAACCAATGTTGTGGATGACCGTGCCATGATCCAAGAGTGAAACCTAAGGCCAATAAACTCCAATGTCGGTGTTCGGGGTCTTGTCAGTATCGTAGACCAAAGTCAGAAAATACACTCATTAGATTTCGATAATGACCTGCAAGGTGCCGGGAGTCAACTTGGGACGTTTTGAAAGGATCACAAAATTAATGTCAGTGTACTGTGTGTATACACAAACTCGCTCCCTCGTGTCAGGTCACAACAGTAGGTATTTTCCTAGCAGGTCAAATACACTGTGCATTATTGTGTACTAAGGAATTTGGAAGATGACATTTCTGTCAACACTCGTTTAAGTTGTGTAGGCTATGTGTATGCGTGTGTGTGTGTGTGCGTGCGCGTGTGTGTGTGTGTGATGAACGGCTGTGACACGCCCCGGTTACCCGTTATACAGCATGAGAGGTGAAAAATTATGTTGGATCCCTTGACATTCACTTGACTTGGAACGAGGAATAAAGGGACAATTATTCCGTGGTCTGCCGATTTGAATATTTTTATAAGGATATTTATTTATTTATTCGCCTTTTAAATTTATGTATTTATTTATTTATTTATTGAATGTGTGGTTCTTCCTCTTGATCTTTTTGTAGTTCTTCTTTTTGTTCTTGTTCCTTTTTTTCTTTCCTTCCTCCTCCTCCTCCTCCTCCTTCTTCTTCTTCTTCTTCTTCTTCTTCTTTTTCTACCCCCGTTGGGGTGCCGGGGGTTTCAGTATAAATCGTATCTCCACTTTCTGGAAATTTAGTGCTTTAAATTCCCACTGTCGCTGTCTTTCTCCTTTGTTCTTTCTCATTCCTGCTCTGTTCTATCAATCTGCTATACTATCTTCTTCTTCGCTAGACCAGTCTCCTACCTTTTTTTCTTGAAAACTCTTCCGGGACAAGACTCCTTATAGGTGTATGAGGTCTGTTGGATCAGCTTGGGAATATTGGACGCTTTCTGCCAGGTGGTCACTAGGGCTTCCTATGATGTTATTAATTAGCAATGTAGGGATTTTATATGTGTGTGTTTTGTTGATAATTTATAATGATGTTTGTATTCTATTTTGTTTTTGTAAACGGGGGTTCGATAAATTAGAGTACAGCCTCAGCGTCCCCTGCGTGGGATTAAAGTGACTGGCTGGTGGAGAGTTTTCAGTTTTACCACAAGGGTTGTTTCAGCAGATCTTTTATGCGGATCGGGGGTTGTCCGGTCCTGATTTGGCTCGGAAGAGTCCGCTGGACCTAAAGCAATAATCATGTAATGTAATGTAATCTTCTTCTTCTTCTTCTTCTTCTTCTTCTTCTTCTTCTTCTTCTTCTTCTTCTTCTTCTTCTTCTTCTTCTTCTTCTTCACCATAAAATGGCGGATTTGAGTCTTCATTGTTTGTTTTGTTATGGTTTTCTTTGGAACTTTGTCCTTTAATTAAACAAATAATACAACAGTCAATAATAAATTAGGCTCCTAGCCTAGGGGTGGGCGGTATAGCCACACAAGGGATAAATGGGGATAGGGATACACAATTTATGCATAAAACAGCAAGAACGGCACTATATTAATACAACATAAACATAAAAAGACATTAGCATCTATCTGCAAACAATAACAATAATATATTGGCTACTAAATGAAAAGACAGCAAATCCACTATTTTTAACTCGTACGTACCTCGTAAATATGCACTCAACGAAACACACAAGGCTGTATTCGATCAAAAGTGAGGTTTCTTTAGAATGTAGGAATCGGAAAGTCATTTTTTGATGGAAAAGGGTTAGGGCAAGGGTTAGTTGCAGCGCTGCAACTAGCCCTTACCCTAACCCTTCTCTAGAAAGTTGACCTACTTCGTGTCTAATAGGCGACGAAATAGGTCGAATTTTGCTTCAAACTTTTCCAAAAATTCACTGGATTTTCTCCGTCCCGGATAGTGCACTCCTCTGTACTTAAAACACTCTTATGCACTACAACTGCACTCCCATGCACTAAAAGAGCACTCCCGAGTACTTAGAAAAAAGTGGGGTCCTGGAAAAAAGTGGGGTCCGAGCAAAAGACCCCATTTATGACTTAAAAAACAAAGTCGAGTTACCACTTTGACACAAATACACGTTCACACACACACACACACACACACACACACACACACACACACACACACGACAAGAGCATAAAGATGCCAGATAGAACAAAACAACGGTCATAATAAAAATAAAATAACAATCACTTGATTTCTCCTTAAAATTAGGATTTCTTTCTTCTTCTTCCGAACAGCTGTTGTGCATTGCTTGCGTGTGTGATTGTGTTTCAGACGGCCTATTTCCTGTGGATATAAAAGATGTGCAAAGGGACCATGACTTTTTGGATGGTGATTCTATTCAATCCGTCATTCGGTAAGTCATTTATATAATTTGCATTGTCGTTGATTGATATTTGCGATTTGGGTTTGGTTGGGTGTTTGATTATATTGGTTTGTATGTTGGTTCCACTGTGTGGGGTTTGTGTAGTGTGTATATGGTTTTTGTGCACTTTGTATTTTGTTAGTTTTATTAGATGTAGATGCTTGCGAAACATGGACCATCATAGCAGAGCTACAACGAAGAATACAAAGAATGGAGATGAGGCGCTACCGAAGTCTTCGGGGCATTTCCTATACTCAGCACATCACAAGTGACGACGTTTACACAAGCCATTGGACAACATGATGCCATGCTCACAGTGGTGAAGAAACGGAAACTCCGATAGTATGGCCACGTCACAAGAGCATCAGACATTGCAAAGACCATCCTGTATGGCACGATGCAAGGAGGCAGAAGAAAATGGTGACAGAAAAAGAGGTGGAAGGACAACATTTGAGAATGAACTGACTTGGAGAAAGATGGAATACGCTGGTTAAACGATCATCTGTGGTGCCCCAACGACCTTCGAGTTACGGGACAGGATAGGACAGGATAGTTTTATTAGTGTCTGTTATTGTTGTTGTGTTGTTTTTGGTTTGTTTTGTGTTGTTTTTGGTTTGTGTATGGAAGTGCGTATTTTTATTATCCAATGATTACTTAATTCATCGTTTTATTTGTCTCTTTTTGATTTTTTTCTTTGGTTTGTTCGTGTAAGTATTGTGTTAGTCGTAGGCCCACACTATTTATTTACCTCTCAATTTTGTTGCCATCATCATCGTCGTCGTCGCTATCATCATCATCATCATCATCATCATCATCATCATCATCATCATCATCATCGTCATCATCATCATCGTCATAGTCGTCTTCGAAATCATTATCAGCGTTTTCATTATTTTCGTTGAAACCATTGAATACTGGACTATTTTATAAATTAACACCGGAGATGGAACACAGGGGGGGGAGGGAGGGAGGGAGAGAGAGAGGGAGAGAGAGAGAGAGAGAGAGAGAGAGAGAGAGAGAGAGAGAGAGAGAGAGAGAGAGAGAGAGAGAGAGAGAATACACATTTTGCTGATCCAAAGCTCTGTTTTATGTGTTTTCTTGTTTGCAAGGCTCTTGTGGGAAATACACAGTAAGTCACGTTGTACATGGGTACCTACCTTCTACATAAAAGCTTTGCATTTGTAGCGAACGAGTATATCTAGGGCGATCCTAGAGATGTTTGTATCCCATTTATGGCCAAACACACTTGTCCGACCGAGGTGACGAGCTAGCCAAACAACATACCAAAGGAAGAGCAAGGTTGACGTTCAGTTGCAAAGGCCGAATTGAATTGTCAGACCTTTGGCGTGTGTAGACATATACGTAAACATACCCAAATTCCGGCCACAAGGCAAGACACTTTGTGTTAAATGTTTGACAAGGAGAGTTAGATCTTTCCTATCATTCCCTCAATCCCCCGGAGGTAGAACAAGTAAATACAGCGGTAGAATTATGATCTAGCCTACCTGGATATGGACAAAAGAGAACGATTCCTGGCTACCAAACGAAACAACCTCACGAACAGACGTCATGAAACTTCAGAATGAGTAACGATCCAAACACAGGGGTCGTGGCTGGAGGATGTTAACTTATATAAGACCTGTAACGCAAATCATGACAGGACTCTTTTCTTCTTATTCTTTTTTTTTTTTTAATGTTACGCATATGTTTATATGTCAAATGTTTTGCGTTGATAGTGTTCACAGTAAAGGATATTACTTCAGTAAAAGATATTGCTTCAGTAAATGGTAGTCCTTCAGTAAAAGGTAGTACTTCAGAGGCACCAAGTTCATAGATTTCACCGTCACAATTCTTTTCCTTTTTTTAAAATTCACAGTGATTGTTGCCCCAACAAAAAAAATAATAGAATTACGCCAAACAATAACGTCTTTCAAAAGATATACGACTGTGATATAACTCAATACACATTTTTCTCGTTGTAAGGGGCTGCTCTCAGACGGATGGTAATAAGTCTACTGGAGACTGGGTGCAAACCATGGCAGTGGCTAGAATGTCTTTGTGGACCAAGAATCCAACGCCCGGTTTGTGCCTGTCATCTCTTCAGCTGAAATAAAGCTTGTGGACTTTGTCGGTGGCTGTTTCACCTCGGCCTTTCCAGCGCATGTTGCCGATACGTAAAACGTTACATCAGTTGTGGTCCAGCTCGTGGGCCAGTTCTTCTCATTTTTCCTCCGCGCAGTTAAGGTCCTGACATTCCATGTTCCTATTACGATGTTGTTTCTCATGCAGATTCTGCTTAGTTGTCCATCAGTAGCACACTTATCACCTCCGTTCTGGTGGCCAACGGAAGGCGCGGTCCTGGGTGACCCGGGCGACGACCGATTCGGTATAGAGTGAATGGTTCTTTTCCTGGCAGGTCCCAGTCCTCTCCAAGCTGTTGGCCACAGCCGAAATCCCCGAGTACAGTGTGGCTCCACTTGGCCCCGAGCACGTAGTCGTTGATCCTGGCCGATGACTTCTGTGTAGGAGACTTTCGCCCAGTGATGCCATGCTGACATCCCCTTTGTTAGTCGCCTCGCCCGGAAACGTTGGGTATGTTCTATTCAGTGCCCGAAACTACAGGGTTATTATGATATTTATTTATTTATAGGGCTTAGGCAAGGACTACTATATAGTAGTCCTTGGGCTTAGGTTAAATTCTGGAAAAAGTAGTGCATTCTTTTTCTGTTGAATTACAAAGTAACCATTATTTTGAATTGAACAAGGTCTGGAAAATTCTCTGTTCGGTCTGCAGGGGAGCACGGGTGTTTTACGATACATTTACGTCAGATATGACACAGCCAAATTGTTGTAGTAAATGGGAAGAGAAACTCGGTAAAGAACTCAAATGGAACATTATATTTAAGAAAATAAAAAAGATTCGAGATATAAATTTAAGGTGGTTTCAATTACGGATAGTGCATAGGATAATAGCAACTAATATCGTTATCTCAAATATGGGTATTGCCGCTGATACTTTGTGCTTGTTTTGTGGAACCGAGCGAGAAAATATTCAACATCTGTTCTGGCAGTGTTAAAAGGTTCAGAGGTTTTGGGGTCAATTTCAGACCATCAATCGTGGTAGTAATTTTGTTAATTTCACTGTAAACGAATGTATTGTATTATGTGGTCACGACGATTATTTTTAATCTGATGTAAGGTTTGATATGATACTACTGCTTACAAATGTTTGTTATTTATAAATGTAAAGTGACCGGCACGGTTCCTGTATTCCAATCATTCGAGAATTATTTAAGAATACGTTGATATTGAGAGGTATGCCGCACTTTTGACAGTGGATATTAATAGATTTAACAATGAATCGCGCTCTTATAAACCTTGGTTATGTGTGCCAACTGACCCAGTTCAACAGCCTTAATCTTGTCCATAATAATATGAAATGTTTTTTATGTCGTAAAATTGCAACAGTGTATTCAGCAGCAGAGCAGATCGTAATACGTTCTTCCCTTAATACTGTGTTTTGCATTTATAAAGTGTGTGGTTCATTTAGTGGTCCTACATAGCTATTAATCAAACGTCAGCTCAAATATCAAGCCATGTATAAGATTGTAGGAGGCCTCATGCAGGAAGTGATCAGGATGTACCCGTTACCAAAGATCAATCTCTGTCTCTCTCTGTCTGTCTCTCTCTCTGTCTCTCTCTCTGTCTCTCTCTTTCTCTCTCTCTCTGCGTCTCTCTTTTTTTTTAAAGTATCTGTATGTGGGTCTGTGAGTGCTTGTGTGCGAGCTCTTGTTTAATATTGTATTTTGACACATTGATGTATTTTGTTTGTTTTCCCTTATTCTTCTCTGGTAATAATAACACAATTTGACATGTAAATGAAAAATGGTCTTTTGTAAAAATGTAGGCTTATCAATTAATCATGTTCGAGTTCAAAAATAATGTTTTAAAAAATTAGTAGTATTTATTTCTTTAATGGTTATTTAACGCGTTGTACTGCGTACTACTAATGCAACATACAAACTGTTATGTCAACTAAGATAACGGCACTGGCGTGACGTATTATATAACTAGCACGGTTAACTTCGTTCAATTTATGTGGGAAAGATTCGAGGTTAGATGATGATTAACCAGAAAGCCTTGAAGAAATTAGGCAGTGACCGCACGCTGGCCGCATGTTCGCAAATTTGTTACGTAAGATGCTTGAACGATTTGCTACTTCTGAGGTCACGTGGGGCAGAGTACCTGGATCGTAATAATTGAAAGGGCAAGGTTCAAGTTACCTTCCTGGTTATATTATCTATAAGACACGTTATTTGTTTAGTGCTATCATTCTTATTCAGCGCTTCTTCAGCTCAAGAGCTGCTCAAGGCGCTTGCCAATACAAAATCTCACTCAAGCCGCCAGGAGGCGCCCACCTGCTGTCCTTGGGGCGCATGCATAGCCTGACGCCCATACGACTGAGCACAATCTTCGGCCACCGGGGATGGGGAGAGGGGAAGGAGATGGGAGTACACTTATAAACTGCCTTTGATGGTTGGAAGGAGATAAGATAACAGTTGGTAGGTCATGTTACAACTCGTCACATAAAGCATGTTGTTTTTAATGTTGCAGGTGTGTGTGTGTTTGTGTGGGTGTGTGTACGTGTGTATGTGTGTGCGTGTGTACGAGCGTGTGTGCGAGCTCGCATGCGTGTAAGATGTTATTAAATAACGTGACAGAATGTGACTTAAGCCCACCCTGATTTATACGGGAACGTAGAGGGTGACTCAGCCATAGGATGATGCAGCGTTAGATGTATTCACAGGTGGCGCATGTAAGAGTGAGTGAATGAGGGCGAGTATTTATGAGATAGATGGAAATATTCCATCGTTGCCTATCGGTCTGTTTAAAGGTATATAAAAAAATAAAAAAAAAAAACAGACCTTACTTTAGATTTTCTTTAGACACACGCGTTTTGTGGACCGTGTGACTGTTAAACTGTTGTTTAGGTTACCCGCTTGTTTCTGGAATCTGATGTGACAGAATAATTTCGGGAGGATTTGTTTTTGGAATTGCCAAAGTGCTGAGGCACCCAGGTCTTCTTAGGTTCTTTGCTGTTTTGTAAAACCAAAACTTTCATACAATGCTTTGTGATGAAGCCCTCTGTACTGTAAGCGTTCATGTACAAAGGTTGCAGACGCTGACCTTGTTCTTACCAGGATGACCTTTTTTGTGTGTTTGTTTGGCGTGGTTTCCTTTGAGGAAGTTACAAATATGTTTGCCCGGTCTTGGCGGCGAGTCACCAACAGTTACGGAACTTAGCTAAGGGAGTTCACCGCGGAACAGCTGTGCACATTCTTGTCATTTTGCATGACTTTCACATCTTCCCTCTTCCTCCCTCTCTCTCTCTATCTGTCTCTCTCTGTCTTTCTGTCTGTCTCTCTCTCTCTCTCTCTCTCTCTCTCTCTCTCTCTCTCTCTCTCTCTCTCTCTCTCTCTCTCTCTCTCTCTGATGTTGGCGATCACTTGGTGAACAATACTTCAGTGATTATTATTAATGTGGAGTTGTTATGGCCCGTATGTGTCAACCAAGGGCGTGTGTATAATACAGTGAACGATATTAGGGCTATTATTTTTGGTATTTGTGTAAGCTTTATGTTATGTGGCTTTAGTGCGAATTGATGTCACGTGGGGAGTGCTGGAAGTATATTGAATTTATTTTGCTGGTTCGTTCTTACGCCAATTGTGGCAA